>CM076074.1:33085000-33102500 GCA_038088235.1 Zacco platypus | reverse complement strand
GAATAAAAAAAGTACTTGCGAATTTATAGATAAAGTCACAATTACCTTTTGATTCCAGAACTTTCCCAGGAAACGACAATTTTGTTGACAACCCTTTTGTCATTTGTAATACATAATATTATAGACCTAAATAAACCATTTTATCACTATGTATGAAATAACAAACAAACTTTTTTCCATTAGAATTGGAAGTCTCAATTTCCTTTTTATTCCATAAATTTTACAGGAAGTAATGATTTTGTTGATAACCATTTTATCATTTATAATAATAAATAATATTATAGATCAATATAAACCATTACATCATATGTATGTATGAAATAAATAATCTTTAGCAATTCTGACTTTTTTTTCCTCAGAATTGGGAGATAAAGTGTTAATTTCCTTTTTATTCCATAAATTTTACAGGAAGTAACAATTTTGTTGATAACCATTTCATCCTTAATAATAAACAATATTATAGACCAATATAAAATATATATGTATATATGAAATAAATAATCTTTAGCAATTCTGACTTTTTTTTCCTCAGAATTGGGAGATAAAGTCTCAATTTCCTTTTTATTCCATAAATTTTCCAGGAAGTAACAATTTTGTTGATAACCATTTTATCATTTATAATATATAATATTATAAACCTGTACAAACTAATTTTATCATCTATCATACATAATATATTAGACCAATATAAACCATTGTATCATATAAATATATATATATATATATATATATATATATATATATATAAAAATAATATATATAAATAAAATATATATATAAATAAAATATATATATATATATATATAAAATAATATATATATATATATATATATAAAAATAATATATATAAATAAAATATATATATAAATAAAATATATATATATATATATATATATATATATACACATATTTATTTTTTTCTTCCTTAGAATAGTGAGATAAAAACTCACACAATTTCTTTTTTATTCCATAAATACACGCTTCAGTAAATTGCCCAGGAAGTGTCGATATTGTTCTCTTGCTTTATTTGCAAGTGTTTTTTCCAATTTTGCGGGAGAAACAGCGACTGTAAACAGCATTAGGTTTGTTTTCACAAACCGCCGGATGAGTCTAAATAACTCTCTATAATGACCCTCTTCTAACTACTTGTACATCTTCAAAACAGCATCAAACGCCTCTGCAAACTGTAAATAAACGGATTAAAGGAATAAACATTCTCTTTCTCGGAGCTTCCCTCCATCGCACGCGTCAGCAGCGAGCGCTTCTGGAGCTTCATTTCAAATTCATGAAGTGTGTTAAAAGCTGTAAAATGTGCCGCTTTACGCCTCTCCATGGGCATGTTGAGATCTTCAAACGGTGAAAGCGAGAGCAGATGAGAGACCGAGAGACGTTCTGTCCTCTCGCATCGCATCACAGACGAACGTGAAGATCTAGTGCACTACAGAGTGACCATCATCCTCCAGAGGGAATCGCTGATCAAACCGAGCGATCAGATCGCCGAGCGTCCCATATTTACAACAGCTGCCATTATCAAATATTTATTAAATAATAAGAGTTAATGAAAGACTTATATTTATACAAATAGTGCGAGAAAAAATAAAGAGACACGGAGTAACGCAGAGCGGGACATGATATCAGGCTCAGATCATTTATAATGCCGAGAGTTCAGATTTTATCTGCTTTATCATATTAATTTGACTTTTTTAACTCAACCTGCTACAAACTGAGAGAGTTATTCGTTAGAGAATTATCTTATCTTTAATTTTAGTGTCCAAAAGCAAAAAAAAAAACTAATTAAAATTAATATTAATTGTGACGGGCGAGAGCCGTGAGGGAACGGGGCGGGCGGCGTCAGCTGCGCGCTACACCGGTCTCGTGTCTCTCACGGAGGAGCGACAACAGTGAAGGACGAGAGAGGACCAGGCCTGGACTTTATGTTGTGTTTTTATCATGTTTGTGTCATTTTGCTTTCGTTTTGTTGTTTGTTTATTTATTTATTTGATTAAAAGTTATGTTGAACGTTCGCCGGTTCCCGCACTTAAGAACTGTGTTACATTAATCAAAAACAAGGCACTTCTGTTCTGCATATTATATATTTTTATAGACTAATATAAACCATTTTTATCATATATATTATAATATTAACTAATATAAACCTATATTACATTATTAACCAGTATAAACCCTTATCATATATAATATATATTATAGACCAATATAACCTTTGTAATCATTTATATTATGTGATTAACCAATATAAACCATTTTATCATATATAAAATAACATTATAGATCAATATAAACCTTTTTTATCATATTTAATATATCATTTTATAGAACAATATGAACCATTTTTTAAATTTCCAGCAGAAAATAACTATTGGATATACACGGATCATACCGAAGTACTCTGGTACAGTAATGTGACACACGCGATCACATGGGTATCACTGCTGCCATCATAATGACATGTTATCATGTGATCTCTGGTGGAGCCTAAACGAGCAATTACTGAAGAATCCCAAGCATTTAATCCCACTCCCAAAATCCACATCCCTGATCTCACACACACACACAGTTGTGTTTTCATGGTTTATGGGGACATTCCGTAGGCGTAATGGTTTTTCTACTGTACAAACTGTACATTCTGTCCCCCTACACTACCCCCACCCCTAAACCTACCCATCACACAAAATGTTCTGCTATTTTACATTTTCAAAAAAGATCATTCTGTATGATTTATAAGCTTGTTTCCTCATGGGGACCAACAAAATGTCCCCACAATGTCAAGATTTACTGGTTTTACTATACCTGTGGGGACATTTGGTCCCCGTAATGTAGGGAATACACACACACACACACACACACACACACACTCACACACACACACGCACATTCTCACACTCTCACAGGAAGCTGGCATGAGGATATATGAGTGTATATAGTGTTGCTGAATAGGCAGTGAGTGGTTTTTGCTTACTAAACTACAAGCTCATCTAATGTACACACACTCACTCATTCTCTCTCTCTCACACACACACACACTCTCTCACACACACTTACATACAGAGATCTGCTACAATTAATAAACTGAAGGAATAGCGATATAAACCTCAAAAAACAAAGAAAAGTACCTTTTTTGAAACCTTATCAGATCTTATTACCTGCTGCAATGTACAAACACGCACACAGACACACACACACACACACACACACACACACACACACACACACACATACACACGCACTGCATCCTCAGCTTAACAGAAATTCAATTTTCATCTGCTGGACCATAAAACAGCTGAAAGAATCCTACAGATGCACACTGAAGGAGGAATCCAAGAGACTCTCAAACACCAGACGGGGCATCGTTTGAATTTTAACGATTCAGATTCTTATAGATCCCTAATTTAGATTCCAATAAGGTAAAAAAAAAAACCTTAGATATCATTCACATTTCTTCTAAGTCTTATTGCAAAACACTCCGTTGTAGCTCAATACCACTGGACAAAAATCAACAAGCAAAACATCTTGCTTAAAAATACCAACTAAATACAACAACAAATAAATGAGCAATCACACAAATAAATACAAATGAGCAAGAAAACTATTATTTTAAGATTTTCAGAAACAGAAACTGCAATCACATGTAAAATAGCACTGCATTTTACAAATAAAATATAAATATAGATACAAAAGTTACTCGCAGCAGCAGGAATATTAGGCGACTGTCACTTTAAGAGCTGCACAGATCCACTATACTGTTACACATGCGTTTTACATTCACTTTAGACAAAACTGACTGCGTTTATAAGGATATTTTCACATTTTGGAGAGCAAAAAGGTGCGTGTTTGCAGCACAGGAAACGACATGCGGATCTTCTTCAGCTGGAATGGCTTCAAGTCTTACTAACATTCAAAGGAATCGATAAGAATCAAAAATTTAATTTTATAACATGTATCCGATTCCTGACCTTAAACGGTTCTCAAAAATGAAAATTCCTCTCCCTCATGTCGTTCTACTCCTTCGTTCATCTTCAGAACACAAATGAAGATGTTTTTGATGAGGTTTATGACTCATCAGCATATAATCGACACTTTCAAGGTCCAGAAAGGAAGTAAAGACATGTTAAAACAGTCACGTGATGCAGTGCTTCAAGAGACCTTTACTCAACAATCTCTTCTTCTCTGTTATTGTCCTCGCTTCCGTGTTTACGTCTGAACGCCGGCTCGGTATTGGCCGAAGCTGATCATGTGATCAGACGCATGCGTGTGACGCTGACGCAGGAGCCAATAATGAGTCGTTCTGACGGAGAACCTGGAAGAGCTGGACGAGAACAACATACGAGAACGACACAGAAGAGATTGTTGAGGAAAGTCAGAAAGTATTGTGTTTCTTGATCCACTGCATCACGTGACTGTTTTACTTTCTGGACCTTGAAAAGTGTTGATTATATTGCTGACTATTGAGTCATAAATCTCATCAAAAACATCTTCATTTGTGTCTGAAGATGAACGAAGGTCTTACGGGTGTAGAACCACATGAGGGAGAGGAATTGACCGTTCGGAAAGTCCCGCCCCCTTTAGTTGCTGTTGCTATGTCCGCTCTCACGCCACACATCATGTTCTCATGCAGTGAAAAATACACCGTGGAGCAAAGAGACACTGACAACATATGAAACAGTTTCATATTTAAAATATCGTAATGTGTTAAAGCAGTTGAATCAATAAATAGCGTCTAGTGTGTGTTTAATGTGTGGTGACAGATCGCTGTAGCTCCGATCATCTCTTCATACTAGTTCATTTATAGCATCAAATAAACATGAATGAACATCAGAACAGTGTTAATTTTGACAGCAAATTCTGATTTAGTCTTAGTCTTTTGAATAACACACCATTTAGTTTTAGTCATATTTTAGTCATCTGAAATCTTTTAGTCTTAGTCTAGTTTTAGTCGACTAAATATCGCTTCAAGTTGGTGGTGTTTTTCCCAGCGATTTTTGCTCCACACGGTTTACAGGCGGTCTTGTTGTCCTTGTTGTCATATGTGAAGTGTGACCAGATGTCAATTCTTCGTTTTCGTCCTAGCTCTGACATTTCTGTTGTTCATGAGACATTGCCCTCGGACCGGGTGCACTGCAAAACGTTAGTATGTTGCTAACGAGCAAAGTCAACTGAAATCAGCCAGAGCTGTGTAACTAAGACTGTGCAAACTAAATATAATGTAACGTTAAATAACCTAACTGTTGTGCAACCGTCCTCGGAACTGTGCGAAGTTCTGCAAACTCATCTTCTCCTCCTGTGTAACTGCTGCTGCTGCTGCGTTTGTTGAGCCCTTGCGCCTGCATTTGCCGTGCCCGCGCCTTTTTAAAATGGCTCTTCTGCTTGCTTCTGCAGAGATCAACCTACCCTCAAAGAGTCGCTCTGATTGGATCTCTTCTCCATCTCCATTCGTCCCGCCCTAATATTTTCGTCTCGTTTTTATTCGTTGACTTAAGTGTCAGTTATATTTCGTCACATTTTTCGTCATCATATCTGACTTTTTATTTAGTTTTTATTTAGTTTTCGTCCGTGAAAAAGGTTCGTTGACGAATATTTTTCGTCATAGTCTTCGTCAACGAAATTAACACTGCAACAGAAGGAATGTTGTTTCAAGCGCGGACAAAATGACGGAATGGGGGTTATAATTGGTCAGATCGCCTGTCAATCAAACTGCCGGCGAAGGGTCAATTAATGACAGAAATTTCCTTTTTGTGTGAAATAACCCTTTAAATATCCAAATCCAGGTTCCCAACCCAACAAGACAGGAAAAACACACACCTAGTAACCCCATAGCAACCACTCAGAACATCCTAGAAACCCATTAGGAACAATTCAGAACACCAATGAGTTTCACAGAGGTTTCCATCACTCGCATTATCAGAAGAACGTTATTCATGAACTGAATTTTCAGCACGCATGTTCAACATGCACAGTCAATGTGACCGCCGTCAGATGGAAGACGGGGAAGCGGCTCCAGTGTTTTCCACGGAATGTTCCAGAGTGCCAAGGAATGTTAATGTGGAGTTCTGGTACAAAGACAGTGAGATGAGAAGAGCAGCGAGTGACCTAATGAGCGCTGCTGTGAGACACACACACACACACACACACACACACACACACACACACACACACACACACACACACACACAGGCTGTCAGCAGACTCTCACCGCAAGCATTTGTTAGTAAACTCTCATGGCGGGTGGGAGGAAGTTCATCTGCGAAGCGCCAGACAGATGGAGATGGATCTATCAGGCGAGACACGAGCCGCAGAAAACAGCCAGAAACAATCTGTGTCCTGGATCCGGATCAGACCTGAAACTAATTAACGATTGAAACGAGTTTAAACTGCACCTGTGTGTCAGAGGTTGATGGCTGAGAGATATTTAACAACAGGTTTATTCCATGACAATATCGTGCGTGTCACAATAAACCACAGACACAACAGAGAAGAGCTCGACTTCCTGTTTCTCTCCCATTTATTTCTGCTCAGCCTGTTTAACAAGAACTCGCCAGTCATTTAATTTAACTACCGACTTCCGCCACCGACGCTCCGTCAAAACGCAAGATTCACACTGAACAACAAGCTCATCTGTGAATAAACCACATGTTGTGTGCATGTAATGCATTTCAGTCAGCAGTTTATGCCCAAAATTAGGGTTGAACCATTTGGGAGGAGTTTGTAATCATAATTGGATAAAAATTAAATTGTGTATTACTGTAAATTGCAATTATTATAAGAGCGACTAGTTTGCTTTGGCCAAAAAAAATTACAAAATTTAAAAAAATAAATATATATAATATATATATTATATATAATATATTATATAAAATTAAATAATTAATTTTTAATTAAATAAAATTAAATAATTTTAAATAATTAATATAATAATTATTTTATAAATAATAAATAAATAAATAATATAATAATAATTAATATATAATTATTATAATATTATTATAATATAAATAATATAATAATAATATTAAATAATTAATATAATTAAATAAAATTATACATAAATTAATAAAATATATATATTTTTTGTTTTTTTAATTTATATTTATATATATAAATATATATAAACAAATATAAATAAAACAAAATTTCTGCAAAATAATAATAATATGATCATTATTTGTTATGATTATCATAATTAAATAAAAGTATTAAAACAGGAAATATATTGCAATAGTAATAATACTATTTTACTGTAAAATAAAATTATTTAAAAGCATCACTTCAATTAAAAAAAAAGTTAAGAGTATTTAATTAAAAACAGTTTTATTTTACAGTACAACTAATATTCATGTCGCGGTTTCTTCATTTTCAAACGTTGAACCATCAAGCTTTTATTTTGGCGGAGAATCACAGGAAGCTTTTAAAGTTTCTTGTTTGTTGGCAACAGGTTTACAAACATTTCTTGTTACATAAAGAATTATTTCATTATTTACATTTGATTAGAAAGATGAATGATTAATAAGTTAAAGGGGTCTATGATCACTTTTCGTAACGTTAGTTAGTGTGTGATGTTGCTGTTTGATCATAAACATCATCTGCAAAGTTACGACACTCAAAGGTCAACGCAAAGGGAGATTTTTCTATTTTCTTTTACAGAAATGACTTTTTATTTACTACAACGAGCTTCTTCCCGGGTTTGTGACATCACAAACCCTAAAATTTACATAAACCCCGCCCCCGAGAACACTCAACAAAGGGGGCGTGGCCATGTTGTGCTGCTTTAGAGTTGTTGTAGTCGAGTGTTGTTGATGCCGTCATTTTACGCCGGACTGCTTCACAAACGAGGGTCGATTCAAGGAGAAAAGATGAACGTGACGACACATGCTAGTGATTGTTGATCAACTCCACAGCAACTACATCAATTTATCCACTAACCGTTCAGAAACTTCTTCCTGAGTCTCTCCATCAGTTTGAACACTTTCCTCATTTTGTCTGCGTGAGATTCTCCAGCTTTGTTGTTGTTGAGCTGTTAAAGCTCCGCCCTCTTCTGGAGCAGCAGCTCATTTGCATTTAAAGGGACACACACAAAAATGGTGTGTTTTTGCTCACAGCCAAACTTGACAAGCGATAATAAATGATCTGTGGGGGATTTTGAGCTGAAACTTCACACACACACATTCTGGGACATCAGAGATTAGATCTTGTGAAAGAGGCGTTTTAGCTTCCCTTTAATACTTTGATTCTTATAAACAGACTAAAAACAAGCGCAACCAAACCACAGGCGAGCAAAGCTGAGATCGATTCAGTGTAAATTTCAAACATGCCACAAAATGCATCTTAATCCATATTCATTTCAAAGCCAAACAAAATATGTTTACGCAAGTCACATGTGAGTAGAACTATCCTCTCATTGGTCAGAGTTTCCTCTGCGTCGTCACGATGATTGTGAGTTTTTTGTGGCTTTATCTGTAGCTGTTGAGACACACCAACACTGATGCCAACATGGCCGTCATTCCGGCTCTAACTGATCATACACGTGTTTAATTATATTTAAAACAAACAACCCGCCAACATTTTTATCCAGAAATATTTTGCTATTTTACAATAGAATGTACTTAGTACTAATTCTCATAATGCAGTGTACGTGATGAGATTCACGCAGAACAACATCCTGAAGAACGAGCGTTATTTAGAGTAAATGATATGTTGGAGAAGGACTGCTTCTGCTCCAGGGTCAGTTTGTTTGTCTTTTTCTTCTCTTTCTCACGGCTGTCTATAAAAATAAAGCTGTCTGACCCCAGTGAGGAGTGTTTCAGAAGACGACACTCGCCTCGCTCCTCTTTACCCGTCCTCCTTCAGTCCGTTCCGCTCCAGACAAACATCTCATCACAAACATGGCGGTCATTTCAATGAATTACAGCTGCAGGAGAGATAGTCTAGACATGTGCCTCACACACACACACACACACACACACACACACACACACACACACACACACACACTAGCTAACTCAATCGCAGCAATGAAAACCTCCAATCAATAGGGTTGGATTAATTATGCTGATTAACAGATCAATAACGTCGCTGGAACAGCATCACTTTGACTTATTACACATTTGTTTGTAAACATCTCAGGATTTCCCTCAGACTGTGTCATGTGACGTTATTACAATTTACTGAAATTAAAACTAATATATACATATAAAACATTTCTGTTACATTTTTTTGAAATAAAATAAACAATAACTCAAATAAAATAAAATACAATTTTTATTTCAGCTGGCTATTTTTGGCAACATTTTGTCATTTTAATTTAGTTTAACTTGATGTACTAAAATAAAATTATATAGACATTATAAACAAAAAACGAAATGACCAAAATTTTAAAATTATGAAAAAAAATATTTATTTAAAAATAATCATTAACTGAAAAAAAGATTTTTTTCAGCTAATTATTTTACAGAAATACTTTGCCATTTTAATTTAGTTTAACTTCATGTACTAAAATAACTAAAAATGAAATAAAATTCATAAACACTATATAGACATAAAACAAAGACATACGACAAAAACACAATTATGTATGAAAAATTAATTACTTAATAATTAATAAAATAAACGAACTAAAATAAAAATAAAATATTATTTTAGCTAGCTATTTTTCGGCAACATTTCGCCATTTTAATTCAGTTTACTAAAATAACTAAATATTTATAATAATTATATAGACATTAAAAAAATAATTCCCAAAACTTTAACTAAAATAAAAAAATAATAATTAAAAATAAATAAATATTAACGAAAAAAATAAAAATAAAATATAAAAAATATGTTTTACAGAAATATTTTGTCATTTTAATTCAGTTTACTAAAATAACTAAATATTTATAATAATTATAAAGGCATTAAAAAAATAATTGCCAAAACTTTAACTAAAATAAAAAAATAATAATTAAAAATAAATAAATATTAACGGAAAAAAATAAAATTAAAATATAAAAAATATGTTTTACAGAAATATTTTGTCATTTTAATTTAGTTTACTAAAATAACTAAATATTTATAATAATTATACAGACATTAAAAAATAATTGCCAAAACTTTAACTCAAATAAAAAAATAAAAATAAATAAATATTAACAGAAAAAAAAAAAAAAAAAAATATGTTTTACAGAAACATTTTTGTCATTTTAATTTAATTTAACTTGATGTACTAAAGTAAAAATGAAATATATATATATTAAAAATGCATTACTTCAAATAAAAACAAACTATAACTGAAATAAAATATGATTTTTTATTTTTTTATTTATTTCAGCCAGCTGCCAAAACAAAACTTTTTTCATTTTAATTGACTGGTTTTCAATCTTGCATTTATTTGCATAATTATTTGTGACGGGTCTGTTCTTTCATGCATCTATTAAACTGACAGAACAGATTCACATCCTGATTCTCACAGACAGGAACGACAAAAACAAAGACTTAAACTATTTTCCTGCTGCACACATAAGAATGAGTCTCCGTTACACATCCATCAGCTCATTTACTACAGTATCTCTGAGGTCGTGACCTGCTTTACCCGCTCGTAATGTGATTAGTAAATATGAGAAGCAAACAGACGACAACAGCCTGATTTGATCTCCTCATTAACAAATTAGTTTGTGCTGATAAACGCTCACAGATCGTATCATGACAGGAGAAAAGTTCGGAATGAGTCAGAATTATTAAAATATGCCAGCCGTAAAATACACTGCTTCTCCGACACGACCAGCACAAGTAAAAAAACGGAAACTACCCAACATCCTCTCAAAACCTCAATCGTATTCAGCAGCTTTGCTCCCTCCAGCGAACATCAAACTCTAACTTAACAGACTAAATATTTATCTAAAACTCGTGTATAAAAAAGCACCATCTGTTCATCTGTCATAATAAAGGGCGATTTACTCCAAAACACTTAATCAATACATCGTGTTAGTCCGGGCAAAAAATAGCTCCATCAACAGAGCATAATCGCTCAGGCCGAGATTACGCCGCACTGATAATCTGATGGGATTAAAGCGCAGGCAAATCCAGCCTGGACTGCAGTCGCAGTGCATTTCTCCTGCAGACTTCATTTCCTCCAGAGAACCAGCTGATTGTCGGGCTATTTTCATCATTTGGTGACAGACCGTGTTCCCAGGCTTTCAGAAAAGACATTTTCCGCAGCTTTCAGCCCATTATCTCACACTCACGGCGAAGGACTCGCTCTCGACCACAGAAGCAATTTAGGCGTTCTGGGGGCAGCCGGCGCTCGGATGATTTCTGCAGAGCAATCAGGGCGACGCCGCTCTTTTTAACGCCTTGTGAAACGACGTGCCGAAGGGAAACCAGATTTCACACGAGACGTAAACACTTTATAAGGTCACTCGCCGTTCACTCGCAAGACAAACGCTTTCCATTAATTATTTGGAAGAAAACAGAACGAAGTGCTCGTTCAGCGTCACATGTGCTCATGCTGTTATGTCGGGGAACTTGAATGTCATAAATATTTTTTACCATCCATGAAACTGCAGTGAAAATTTACAATTTCAATTTCGGTACCACCACTAAAACTATGAGCCTAACTATTATAAATGTAAAAAAAATAAAAGCAAATAATCAAATTACAAGCAAAAGCACAAATAAAATACAACAGAACAAAGGCACAAGTGAAAATACAGCAATCGACGGGGTTCAAGTGCTTTAAGCTCACTCGTAAAATATGTTTTATGTTTTAACTAGCAAGCGATTGGCGATAGAAAAGACCATTTACAGCAAATACAGGCAATTTATCATAGTTTTTAAAACTTTTTAACAGTTATCGAGGTTGAGCCAAAAGTTGTTTTTTGAAAGAATCTCCAATATTTAACGAATGATTTGATGGACAGTGGCGGTTTTACAGAGACAAAGTTGTTCAGAATGAGGAGTATGAATGTCGTGGGTGTGTGCGAAAAATTTTGCGACTCACAATCGATTCACAAGTGCCCCACTGGAAGCTACTCGAACTTCATTGGCCGATGGCGGACATGTTTTTTGAATTACATCGATGTCCTCAAACACAATCATGGCATCTAGAACAAAGACACTACATGCCCATTTTTAAGTCGACTGGACTAACGGTGAAGTAGTTAGAGCAGTTTTCATGTTTTTTTTGCTGTTATAGCGCCACCAAGCGGCCAGTTGCAGCGTCCTTTCTCACGCGACCTCAGAATGAGCTCTTATATGAGTGTGCCAAGTTTGGTGAAAACATCTCATTCCGTTCACGACTTACAGCCATTTTAGTTTTTTTTAGTTTCACCCACTTCAAAAGTTTTGGCGCCCTTTAGGAACCGTGAATCAAAGTTTCTTTCAAATTTATAATTATTGACACAGACTCTTTAGAGTCTCGCTGCACCGGTTTGGTTCCAATTGGGCTGAAAACTCTGGACTAGTTCGCAAAAGTTGATTTTTTAAGAAATTTCACCAATGATTCCAACGATATGAGACACTTGAGTCGGAGTTATGAGCCATTTAGTGCTTCTGTAGCGCCGCTGTGAGGCGGATCGGGGCGAGCCTGACGCTGTAGACGGTGTGAGCACTACCAGCCCTCAAACTTAAGACCTAACTGACTATGTTTGCAGGGATACTCGCTATTTTTTTGACATAATCTAGTGTGAATTTGTCCACTCAAGTGCAAGAAGACATGAAAGAGAGCTCAGATTAGTAGTCGCTTTCTGAATAACGAATTGAGCTCCCCTTCACATCTTCTGTGCTTGAATATTTAACTCAAGGCTTAAACTTTCGTGATCATGCAGCGCTGACCCGTCAACTGTCCTGAGCGTCATTCACGGTGAGAATTCATCAAAACATTTTACCGGCCACAACAGTCGCCAACTCCGATTTCTACTCGCATTTGTGTTTATTTTTGGCTGTAGCGCCTCCGTTCAAGCGGCTTGTGATCTTCTCTTCTTCTTTACTACTAGTTACGGCACCAAATACGCACGAATGAACATCAGAAGGAATGTTGAAAGATGCGTAACGACTTACTGAAATGAATCACGTCTCATGTAATCGATAAATCAGTGTTTCAACCGTGGAAAGACGTCAATAAAACAGCTTGAGGACAATAACGTCACATTTCGCTCAGAAAGAGGAGCGTTTTGATGAATATATGCAACTATATGAATATATGTAATTCATTATATATTCATTCATACTGAAATCCGTGGTGAAACGGACCAGCCTCACCTTCACTGGGATCGTTCCTCGCGGATGCCTCCAACAAAGCGACGCTCGCCGCAAACGAAACCCTTTTACGGTTCTCCAGCAGGTTCCCGTGACCGCGGCGTTTGTCGGCCTTGCGCTTCTTGTTCTGCATTTCCTTCTCGTAGACGGCCCATCGTTTGAGCTGCTGCGTGCGGCGCTTCTGAGCGGCTCGGAGACGCTCCAGACTGGGAACCTTATCCAGCTGCTGCAGCTCCGTCAGCAGCTCCAGGTGATTGGCCATGTTGGGGGTGCAGGTGGAAAGGTGGAGCAGGATGATGAAGATGAGGAGGAGGAGGATGATGACTTTAGCAGGGACTGCACCTCCCTGCCAAACCTCCACCCTTCATCCTGAACCTGGAGGAAGACACAGATTGGGCATTACGATATGATCACAAAACGAAGAAATGCTCAGATCATCTCTATACTGCTTTGTCCTCTTTCTTTAGTGTGTTGCTGTTTAAGCATGAAAAAGGTCTGAGTTCGACTCTAAATCACTGTTTCTGAACTCCCTCCAGTTTAGTCTTGAGTTTTCTTCACAGTTTTCCTCATTTAAATAATTCATAAGGCAGAATAAAGGGGCGGGGCCTGGTTGAGTTGAAGCTGGCGGTTATTGGAAAGGGGCGGGGTCCCAAACAACCAATCACAACACATTGCTCATTTCATTTCACCAGCATTTATTTTAATCACAACTAAAATGATAGCTAACTCAAAACCATCTGAATAAAACAAACAATATTTGTTCAAATCAATACTTTTATTCATTAAATTTGATCAAAAATGACTAAATGTTACAAGCTTTCTATTTCAAATAAATGCTGTTCTTTTGAACTTTCTATTCATCAAAGAATCCTGAAAATGTATGACAGTTTGCACTAAAATATTATCAATTAACTTGGATGATAATCATAAATGTTTGTTGAGCATCAAATCATCATATCAGAATGATTTCTGAAGGATCATGTGACACTGAAGACTGGAGTAATGATGCTGAAAATTCAGCTTTGATCACTGGATATAAATTATATTTGACTATATATTCACATAGAAAACAGATGATTTACATTATAATAATATTTCACAATTTTTACTGTATTTATGATCAAATAAATGCAGCTTTGATGAGCAGAAGAGACTTTAAAAAACCCCAAATGTGTTTTTATGTATGTTTATTTTTATATATATATATATATATATATGTGTGTGTGTGTGTGTATAAACATAGATATAGATAGATATAGGTATATATAGACTTGACACTGGACTCTTTAGTCTTGAAAGATGACAGTCACCAGCAAACACCTTCCCACAACATCCTGCAACGCTCTCAGAACCTCATTAACGCGTGATCTTGTCTTTATGGGGGAAGCTGAGATTCTTCAATACGAACCCATCAGCAATATAATGCGCATCTCTCTGCGATACGTCTGGGGATTTACCACAGTCATTTATCAGTAAGCACAAAGTGCGCCGCAGGCAGAGACGTTCTGAGGAAAGTGGGCTTTACACATCAACAATGAAGATGCCAGGTTCATCTCTACTGCACAGCAATTTTCCGCTCGTGAAGTGGGCAAAGCTGACACACACACACACACACAACTGTCACATCCTGTCACCACCGGACGCACACGCAAACAAGCCTCACCATTTCCTGTGCTTATCACGGAGACATCTCAGAACGCGCTTCTCCTCCAGAGGAGAGCGGCAGAAAACAGAGCAGGTGAACGATGCGCGTTTTCCATTTCTAGGCCACAACACAGCGACACTTATGCTTGAATCGGTCACGCAAAGGTGACACTCGGGCCATGAGAGAGAACAATGAGCAAGATTTCACACACTTTACTCTGAACTCAGACGCTACTCGTGTGTAAACCAGTGCATGATGCCAGAAAACTTCCTACGGTCACACACGATAAAAATCATAAGACTAGTGTGTGATTTGCATCATCTACAATAATATTTTAGTCGTCGTGCAGATGAAGCGTATGCTGAAGTTGAGTGAAAAGCAAACAAAATCACACCTTGAGAGTTCATGCATCGACCGCACTCTTAAATATAAAGGTTTTATTGGCATCGATGGCTTTTAACGTCGTCTACTATTGCTATGTTTTGGTACACTTTCGTTTTGTTTGCCATTTGACTTTTTTTAAGATTTATATATGCCGATTTTTTCCTTTATTATGATTGGATCGTATAGAGTGGACGGGAAGCGAGGAGGGAGAGAGATGGGGATTGGGAAATGTTCGCAAGCCGGGACTCGAACTTCGGTTGCACAAAGCAAAACATGCAAAACATGATCATTTGTCTGTGCAATTGAATGAATGATTCAATGACTCACTCATTTAAGATCGGGACTTGCCTCCAACCAATCAGTGCTTTTAGTTTCACAGTTCATATAATTATATATATATATATATATATTGAATTGAACATATTGATTAAATTGACTGAATGTAAAAGATGATAAAAAAAAAGATCAAAATCAAATATTGCTTCTGTAAAGGATTAGTTCACTTCAGAATTAAAATGTCCTGATAATTCACTCTCCTCCATGTCATCCAAGATGTCTTTCTGTCTTCAGTGGAAAAGAAATGAAGGTTTTTGAGGAAAACATTCCAGGATTTTTCTCCATATAGTGGACTTCAATGGGGTTCAACGGGTCCAAATGTCAGTTTCAGTGCAGCTTCAAAGATCTACATGATCCAGACGAGGAATAAGAGTCTGATCTAGAGAAACCATCACACATTTTATACAAAAATATACTTTTTAACCATAAATGCTCGTCTTGCACTGCTCTGATGCTCCACACATCACGTCATCATGCTGGAGAGGTCACGTGACGTAGGAGGAAGTGAACCCGTTGAACCCCAGTGAAGTCCACTATATGGAGAACAATCCTGGAACTTTTTCCTCAAAAACCTTCATTTCTTTTCCACTGAAGGAAGAAAGACATAAACATCTTGGATGACATGAGGGCGAGTAAATTATCAGGACATTTTGATTCTAAAGTGAACAACTGCTTTAACGGAAAAGATCATTTGTCATTTGTGTGGACTAAACACTGCACAGAATATGAAGAATATGAAAGAGTCAGCTGACAAAACCAGCCAATGTACACAAAAACACTCACTAATAAATCAGAAATGATCAAGATATCACTTTCTGACAACATCACACTCCCCTATCTGAGACGTGTGTGTGTGTGTGTGTGTGTGTGTGCTCATCAGTGAGAGTGCAGGTGTGCAGCATCAAAGACACACACACACACACACACACACACACACACGTCCTCTGCTGAAGGGTCACTCAAACCGCAGCGACATGTGGCCAGTACAAAAACATCTCGAACAAACAGAACAGAGAATCGACTCCAACATCAGCCATTAGCCCGTCTGACCCCGTGACCTCATGACATCACCGCAGCTCCGAACGCATCCACATCCTCTTTTTCTCTAGGGAAAATGGACCAAAACTATCAACGATAAACATCATCATTTTATCAAACACAATCCGAACGCCAATTTGGGGAAAAATAAAGTGGATCACACACCTAATCAAAATGTACTTCATCACCACAGATGATGATGGAGAGCAGATCAGTGAAGCATCCCGTTCAGGATGTCGCGAACACTCGGGATGATGGGATATTTACTAAAGGTTCATATCTAATCTGCATCAGCCAGGCACTCGTTCCACCGAGGACAAACGCTAGCGAATGTCAGCGGGGTTAACTCGGGTGTTAACGTGTGATGTGTCAACAGCGGTGATCCTGTTTGGAGGCGGCAGAGACTCTCGGGCCGAACGCCGGCTGTTTTCAGCACTTAACAACATTAGAGACGCGCACAGGAGCAGCCGCTGATCTAATAAGAAGGGAAGTAATTACATTACCTGATGCGCACACACACACACACACACATCACTTGGAACAAGTTAATAAAGAAATGTTACATCCCGGTCGGGTCGGGCCGCTGTCAGTCAAGAGCTCCTCGGGGAAACTGTAGAAGCGAGCAGAGATAAGAGAATCCTGTAACACGGCGCTAATGAAAAGACTCGAGAAACAGACAACACGACACGCGCGCTAAACTATGATATCAGGGGTGTGACGGATCGCAGCTGATCCGTACGGACCGGGTCCTGTGGTTCAGAACGCGTGGGAGTCGCAGATTAATTAAAAAGATAAGTTTATTGTTTTAGCGATTTTAAACAAGTGCGAGACGACGCAACAAGTTTGCTCTCA
>CM076074.1:33077500-33082500 GCA_038088235.1 Zacco platypus | reverse complement strand
AGTCCAACACCAACTAGGACAAGAAATCCAGCCTGAATACAACAACCTTCAAGGACATCAGAGAGAGAGAGAGTGTGATTGTCAGTGTTAGTTCAGGCTGTTTCTGGGTCAGTGTCTCCCCAGTTATCAGCCAAACCAGGCCAGCTATAGAAAGACACACAGGAAGTGAAAAGAAACCCACAAGCTTCTGCAGAACGGCACGGTCAGAGGGCGCGACGGCTTTATCTCATCATGTTAGAAGTGATTACCAGCACAATCACCCTGACAGGTGAAAGTCAACCGAGATAACCAGTCTTTCATCTGTAATGATGACTGGCAGGCAGGGCCTGTAAGAAATATTATGGATTAATATCTGTCAGGATGTAGTAAGGGCCTCTATGAATTATAAATATGGCCAATTAGATTGATGTTAGCAGTTAAAACATCAGTTATCAATCACATCTGCCCTGGATTTGATGAGCGCGAACCCGTATTTACTGAACCAAAAACGAAAGTGTGACCACAAAACCGTGATACGAACAAACCAGGAGACGCTAATGTTTGTTTGCTTGGGCTGTCTGTTGTTGATAATGAAGTAAAATTATGTAAAATAACTGAAAAAATATCTGTCTGTAAAATATTATGGCTGTATATAAAATAAAATGGCAGATTCTTTCACATGATTTTAATTTATGACACATGAAAAAAAGAAAAGGGATTCCCAAAATGTCGCCCCCGAGATTTTATAATAATAATTATATGTATTAATTTAATATTAGTTGACATTTCAATGATTTTTCATGTTTCTCTGATGTCAGTTGACGGTCACATGACATGCAGGTCAAATAAAATATTTAATCTTTTTTGTAAGTGTTATGAATGTTTTAAAAATTACTCATTTATTTTAATTTTACATTTTTATAAATTAATTATTAGCTTTGCAGCATCTCAAACCTATGAATGCTTGAATTGAGATATAAAGTCAGAATTGCGATATAAAGTCAGAATTACGAGATATAAAGTCAGAATTGAGATATAAAGTCAGAATTGCGAGATATAAAGTCAGAATTGCGAGATATAAAGTCAGAATTGTGAGATATAAAGTCAGAATTGCGAGATATAAAGTCAGAATTGCGAGATATAAAGTCAGAATTGTGAGATATAAAGTCAGAATTGCGAGATATAAAGTCAGAATTGAGATATAAAGTCAGAATTGCGAGATATAAAGTCAGAATTGAGAGATATAAAGTCAGAATTGTGAGATATAAAGTCTGAATTGAGAGATATAAAGTCTGAATTGAGAGATATAAAGTCAGAATTGTGAGATATAAAGTCAGAATTGTGAGATATAAAGTCAGAATTGCGAGATATAAAGTCAGAATTGCGAGATATAAAGTCAGAATTGTGAGATATAAAGTCAGAATTGCGAGATATAAAGTCAGAATTGAGATATAAAGTCAGAATTGCGAGATATAAAGTCAGAATTGAGAGATATAAAGTCAGAATTGTGAGATATAAAGTCTGAATTGAGAGATATAAAGTCTGAATTGAGAGATATAAAGTCAGAATTGAGAGATATAAAGTCAGAATTGCGAGATATAAAGTCAGAATTGAGATATAAAGTCAGAATTGTAAGTTATAAAGTCAGAATTGTAAGTTATAAAGTCAGAATTGCGAGATATAAAGTCAGAATTGCGATATAAAGTCAGAATTGCGAGATATAAAGTCAGAATTGAGATATAAAGTCAGAATTGTAAGTTATAAAGTCAGAATTGAGATATAAAGTCAGAATTGCGATATAAAGTCAGAATTGCGAGATATAAAGTCAGAATTGCGAGATATAAAGTCAGAATTGTAAGATATAAAGTCAGAATTGCGAGATATAAAGTCAGAATTACGAGATATAAAGTCAGAATTGTAAGATATAAAGTCAGAATTGAGATATAAAGTCAGAATTGCGAGATATAAAGTCAGAATTGCGAGATATAAAGTCAGAATTGCTTGATAAAAACTCACAATTGTGAAAAAAAGTCTGAATTGCAACTATATCTTGCAACTCTCTCTATTTTCTCTCAATTCTGACTTTATAACTTGCAATTCTGAGAAAAAAGTTAGAATTGTGAGATAAAAAGTCGCAATTACCTTCATAATTTTTTTTTTATTTAGTCGTGGAAACAAGCGTCCATACAAACTCCCAGCAGTTCCTTCATGAACCCCACTTTGAAAACCCTGCATTAAAGTATAAAAACACAATCTAGAAAACAAAATGTGGGGGAAAATGAAATGAAATTCGGGAAAATAAAAGGGCCTTAGAAAACAGACTGTGGCAAAAACCAAACCAAACTGAAACCGTGGCCATGACCCAAAGCGAACCGAGAGGAAACCAAATGAAACTCACAGTCCTTCAGAACACGCTTCAGTCCAGCAGCGCTCAGTGGAAAACGGGAAAGGCTTGTGTGTTTGTTTTGTCTATTTCAGGCCGTTGTGACCACAGCTGTTCATCACACACACTGTGTGACATCACTGAAGCCGCTCATTTAGGAAAAAGATTGTGCATTTATTTTTGAAAGATGTGACCACGCCAAACCGTCCACAGACTATTGTTTCTACTGTCGGACGCCACGCAAAACACGGGACGGAACACAGTGGACCGAGACATAAATCACACCTTCAATACAAACACATGCAAACGAAAGCTCAAACGAATCACAACATAATCCTGAATTACGATTGTATAAAAACACACATTTTCAAAGAGAATTCACTGTTTCACAAACGGGGCCGTACGAAGAACGCAGATAGAATCCAGTCATAAAATGGAATTTACTGTATAACATGGAATCTCATGGAATTTGGTAAAAATTTGGATGAATAAATCAAAAGTTGAGCTGATAGTTCACCCAAAACTGTAAATTATCCCATGATTTCCTCACCCTCAAGCCATCCCAGGAGTATTTGACTCTCTTCTTATATTAAATCTAAAAAACATCCTGGCTCTTCCAAGCTTTATAATGGAAGTGAATGTGAGGCGAGATTTTGAAGCCCAAAACAGCGCATCCATTCGACTCCAGGGGGTTAATAAAGGCCTTGGCATTGTTTTTTTTCTAAGAAAAATATCCATATTTATCCGTCGGGTCAGAGGTCACTCTTCCGCCAGAACTAGACTTGTGTACGGCCGTTGACGGAAACCAGTGGTTATAGTTTATAAAGTTGTAAATATGGATATTTTATCTTACAAAACACATCGCTTCTGAAGCCTTTATTAACCGCCTGGAGCTGTATGGATTACTTTTATGATGGATAGATGAGCTTTTTTTGGGCTTCAAAATCACACATTATAAAGCTTGGAAGAGCGAGGATATTTTTAAATATTTCTCTGTGTTCATCTGAAAGAAGATAGTCGTATACACCTAGGATGGCTTGAAAGTGAGTAAATCATGGGATAATTTTAATTTATGGGTGAACTATTCCTTTAAGCCCAGTTCACATCGAGCATGTTAACTATAACGGTAACTAAATAGCATCAACACTAATGCACAATATCGTTCATTTTAATCAGTTTTGTCATCTGTCGCTTTAAATGCTCGAGCTCTTTAAAGCAGGATTCTGATTGGATGTCAGTGTTTTTATGGTTCATCAGCTGGAAAAACAATCCAGCAATTCCAAGCAAAATCGACATCTGAAAAAATAAAACTATTAAGCCGTGTGTCCACCAAAGCTTTGTTCTGCATTTTTCCAATTGTCTTCAATGGAGCCCCAGATATAAAAAAAAAAAAAATTAGTTCCCCCGAAATAGTAAATCGTGCGCACGTTTTAGTAAATCAAGGGACTGAAATAGTAAATCGAGCACGTTTTAGTAAATCAAGGGACTGAAATAGTAAATCGAGCACGTTTTAGTAAATCAAGGGACCGGAATAGTAAATCGTGCGCACGTTTTAGTAAATCAAGGGACTGAAATAGTAAATCGAGCACGTTTTAGTAAATCAAGGGACCGGAATAGTAAATCGAGCACGTTTTAGTAAATCAAGGGACTGAAATAGTAAATCGAGCACGTTTTAGTAAATCAAGGGACTGAAATAGTAAATCGAGCACGTTTTAGTAAATCAAGGGACCGGAATAGTAAATCGTGCGCACGTTTTAGTAAACCAAGGGACCGAAATAGTAAATCGAGCACGTTTTAGTAAATCAAGGGACTGAAATAGTAAATCGAGCACGTTTTAGTAAACCAAGGGACCGAAATAGTAAATCGAGCACGTTTTAGTAAACCAAGGGACTGAAATAGTAAATCGTGCGCACGTTTTAGTAAACCAAGGGACCGAAATAGTAAATCGAGCACGTTTTAGTAAACCAAGGGACCGAAATAGTAAATCGAGCACGTTTTAGTAAACCAAGGGACTGAAATAGTAAATCGTGCGCACGTTTTAGTAAACCAAGGGACCGGAATAGTAAATCGTGCGCACGTTTTAGTAAACCAAGGGACCGAAATAGTAAATCGAGCACGTTTTAGTAAATCAAGGGACTGAAATAGTAAATCGAGCACGTTTTAGTAAATCAAGGGACTGAAATAGTAAATCGAGCACGTTTTAGTAAATCAAGGGACCGGAATAGTAAATCGAGCACGTTTTAGTAAATCAAGGGACTGAAATAGTAAATCGAGCGCATGTTTTAGTAAATCAAGGGACCGAAATAGTAAGTCGAGCGCACGTTTTAGTAAATCAAGGGACCGAAATAGTAAATCGTGCGCACGTTTTAGTAAACCAAGGGACCGAAATAGTAAATCGTGCGCACGTTTTAGTAAATCAAGGGACCGAAATAGTAAATCGAGCACACGTTTTAGTAAATCAAGGGACCGAAATAGTAAATCGAGCACACGTTTTAGTAAATCAAGGGACCGAAATAGTAAATCGAGCACACGTTTTAGTAAATCAAGGGACCGAAATAGTAAATCGAGCACACGTTTTAGTAAATCAAGGGACCGGAATAGTAAATCGAGCGCACGTTTTAGTAAATCAAGGGACCGA
>CM076074.1:33062500-33072500 GCA_038088235.1 Zacco platypus | reverse complement strand
CGTACGATTTAGCAAATTGAAGAAACAAAATAGTAAATCGTACGCACGATTTACTAAATGGAGGGAACGAAATAGTAAATCGTACACACAATTTAGCAAATTGAAGAAACAAAATAGTAAATCATACGTACGATTTAGCAAATTGAAGAAACAAAATAGTAAATCGTACGCACGATTTAGAAAATGGAGGGAACAAAATAGTAAATCGTACGCACGATTTAGAAAATGGAGGGAACTAAATAGTAAATCGTACGCACGATTTAGAAAATGGAGGGAACGAAATAGTAAATCGTACACACGATTTAGAAAATGGAGGGAACGAAATAGTAAATCGTACGCACGATTTAGAAAATGGAGGGAACGAAATAGTAAATCGTACGCACGATTTAGAAAATGGAGGGAACGAAATAGTAAATCGTACGCACGATTTAGAAAATGGAGGGAACGAAATAGTAAATCGTACGCACGATTTAGAAAATGGAGGGAACGAAATAGTAAATCGTACACACGATTTAGAAAATGGAGGGAACGAAATAGTAAATCGTACGCACGATTTAGAAAATGGAGGGAACGAAATAGTAAATCGTACGCACGATTTAGAAAATGGAGGGAACGAAATAGTAAATCGTACGCACGATTTAGCAAATGGAGGGAACGAAATAGTAAATTGTACGCACGATTTAGCAAATGGAGGGAACGAAATAGTAAATCGTACGCACGATTTAGCAAATGGAGGGAACGAAATAGTAAATCGTACACACGATTTAGCAAAAATAGTAAATCGTACGCACGATTTAGAAAATGGAGGGAATGAAATAGTAAATCGTACACACGATTTAGAAAATGGAGGGAACGAAATAGTAAATCATACGCACAATTTAGAAAATGGAGGGAACGAAATAGTAAATTGTACGCACGATTTAGAAAATGGAGGGAACAAAATAGTAAATCGTACGCACGATTTAGAAAATGGAGGGAACAAAATAGTAAATCGTACGCACGATTTAGAAAATGGAGGGAACTAAATAGTAAATCGTACACACGATTTAGAAAATGGAGGGAACGAAATAGTAAATCATACGTACGATTCAGCAAATTGAAGAAACAAAATAGTAAATCGTTCGCACGATTTAGAAAATGGAGGGAACTAAATAGTAAATCGTACACACGATTTAGAAAATCGAGGGAAAGAAACAGTAAATCGCCCACATGATCTTTTTCCTTGCATGTCACGTGCTTCATAGCTTTGAAACGATCTGTATTGCATAAAGCTCAATACTTCAGAAATAAAGCTGACTTGTCTTGACAATCACTGAAAATTGTGTTGCACTGCAAAAATCAGAGGTAGAAACGGCATCATCCACACGCACTGACACACACGTCTTAATCTGATCCGCCCACGTTAAGCTGTAAAGCGCGGTGTAAACAGGTCTGTGCTCAGATTAGAGCGGGTCACTGTTAAACCGAACGCAGATTGAGCAGCTGCAGGTGTTTGTGGAGATCCAGAGACGCCCGCACTGTTTAGAAAACAGCTTTTGATGTCAATCGCGGTGCGCAGAACACATTAATTCATAAAGACGACGTCTGTTTTACACAGCCGTCCCGCCGTTAATATTGCATGAGTAACAATCTCATTTCTGCCGCTGGAATTATTCAACAGCACAAAATCAAAACGCAGACACGCGTACACGCAAACATCAACAACATCAGACGGATCAGCATGGGACGCTTTCACACCGCAACGACTCGTATCAAACACACTAATAATGAAATAAAGATGTGTTCACACCACAACTCAACCTCTGTTTTCATTTTGAAAGAACATGTTTCAATGAAGTAGGCCAAAAATCACAGATGATGCTTGTTCAATTTACTTAAGTTGATGCAATACGATCCATTTGAGTTGAGAGAACATAAAAGATTTTATTTGTGTTAAAACAGCATTATATAAACTACGGACAGGATTTCCCCTTCCCGTCGTCCAATCAAAGTAATAAACTATGCAGCATAACCTAGTTGACATAAAAAAGTTAAGTAAATCCATCGTATAATTTACGAATACTAGTTTAAAACATGTTGTCAATTTGACATTTTTTTGAGCGTAAATGGTTCCAATCTTTTCTATCGCACTTCGAATGAAAGGATAGGATTCGCGCTTTCGGTCACGTGACCAGATGTTAAATTAAACGAAGCGACGGTGAACTGCAGAGGAAGAATGTAAGTTACAAGTAAATTACTGTTTGACTTCCTCTTGTGATGAGTGGGTGCCAAAAAAATAACTTTTCTAAAAGTTCCATATACGGTCTAAGACAACAGGCCCATAGAGGGGGACATGTGGGCGTGGCACTCTTGTACGAAAGGGGGCGGGGTTTTAAGCGGGCTACGTGATTGGAGAAGTCCCACATACATCACCGGAGAGCAGTCTGTCATTTCACAGGAAGAATCTGCAAGGTCAAAAATGAAAAATTGAAACCTATGCATGTTCCCAATAAGCTCAACGCATTTTAGATGAATTTACATTTCACGCCGACATCTGCCGCAGGGAAGATAAAGCGCGTCTGACAGCTGACAGTGTGTACGCACGCATCCGAGACGGCGCCGCAGGTGGACGCGCCATGACAGAGAATTGTCAAGCGGATCAGACAGGCAGAACCAAACTCTTCCTCCAGCAGCCTCACTCACACACACACACACACATGTACCTGAACACTTCATGAAGCATTTAAAGGTCACAAAAACTCTCACAAATGCACCTGATCAAAAGAGAAGCTCAAATGCCACTGAAGCCTCGCTGCGTCTTCAACAGGGCGAATGACCAGACATCTCAATCTGAAATCATGCTCTCAAAAGAGGAACCGTCTTGAGCGAGGTTATCGGTGTCTACAGGCGTCGCTATAAAATAAGTCAAAGCAACCCATTAATAACCGAAAGATTTTATCTGTGCAAGTTTATTAAGAGGAAAAGGAAACTGATGTACATGATAAACACTCTGTACTGCACCTGCAATTCTTTTTATTATTATTAGGAAATCTGAATCGATTTCAGATTTTCATGTTTAATTTTATTGTAATTACTACTCAAGCAATTTCTGATGAAAATTGATCATCTTTTCAAAGTGTGTGACGCTGATTTGTTTGGATCTCTCGACGGATTATTTTCTTTGAGGTGAAGGACTTTTACAATAGAAAAAAAACACATTTACCCTGGTAGTACCATGGTATTCTTTGAAATGTCATTAATATGAAGCATTCATTTAAAAATACCATTATTTTACCACCCTGAGAGCTTGGTTACGCCACAGAAACTCTACTTTTTAACTTTGTTTACATTCCACAGATGCTTTATATGGAAACTAAACGCACGATGTCGAGTTTTAGCTGTCAAACATGTTTAAATAACGATAACTTCACTGAGGCAGCGAACGAACCATATTACGATATTAAACATGGTATTAACATTATAAAATTATCACTGTGATACAATTTACGATAGAAAACGGTCGCGCGCTTCGCGCCAACACAGAAATAACGGTCCCCCGATTCCACGCGCGCGCCGATCGATACGAATATCGATTTATTGATTAATCACGGATCAGTGCTCACACAGACAGACAACATCCCCCTGACTGTGAGCCAACTTGACCAACTACTCAAACCAAAACACAGTCGGACAGAAACACTGCCGCATCATGTTTAAATGCCGCAGTAGAAAGTGCGCGAACAAAACGAGCCGTTTAACGGACAAAGTTGCTGAGGAGCGAGAGAGGAGGCGGCTGGAACGACTTCCCTTCCTCCCTCCCGTGTCTGACTCCGACTGCCGCCGATGAGGCGACAAGCCCGTGGTGTTTTCTGTCCAACAGTTCCTGCGGAGATTCCCGGGGAAATAAGTTCTAGCGGCAGAATCCATGGTGACGTGTACGTGCCTACTTACCGCGCGCCGAAAGCCGTTATATTCCAAATGTATGTCGCGGGAAAGTGCGCTGATGTGTGGCGCGTGAAGTGAAGGACGCTGAAGAGCTCGAGCTTCAGTCTGAAGTCACTCCTTCCGGGCGGGGCCAAAAACAGCGGCACAATTCACTCACATCCTACAGGAAATTACTTTCATCTTCTGCACATATCTGTCTGCTGCTGTTTTTTTTTTTTTTTTTAGTCACAATTAAATCAAAATTGACCATTCTTATTTTGTATGGAATGTTGCAGTATTAAATAATAAATATTTTATTATTATTATTATTATTATTCATGCGCCCTCTCGCTGGTTTCCGAGGCTCTTTGAAGACGAAATGGCTTGGATGTATTGCTGGATTTATTTTTCAAAAACACAAAGGGCTTTTTCTGACTGAATTTTCAAGGATTAATGTGAAATTCAGCAAGCAGCATTAACAAAACTGAATCACATTATAGTTAATAAACTTTAAAATCAATCCAGAATAATTTTGTAAGCTATAAAGACAAAATATATGAAACTCTCTTCTCTCTGGCAACCTGTCACTCACATGAGATCCACCAATAGCAAACCACAACCATCCAATCAAGCCCCGCCCTACATTTGTTCTTGTTCCTGAAGCGTTTTACTCGGATATACGACACTATAGAGAAGAATTGTTAACATTTAATCCGTTCAGCCCAATGAGGATATCAAAAATCAGCCATTCCCATAACTAAAATACATATTTTACAGTCACTGTTATGGAAAATAAAAACCACTATATTGTAGCGAACACAAAACTTAATATCTACCACAGTTTTGTCATTGGTAGAATATGAAATATTTCAATACAAGCATTTCAGTCAAATAATATGTACGCAAAAGTAACCTAAATGACACTTTCGCTTCATAATTTATTATGTATTCATTTATTGATGTAAGTACCATGATTTCAGAACCTACAACAGTATGTTTTGTAAACTATTATTTACTCAGATGTATTTAAAATTGATCATTGTTTAAGTTTAATGTATTCATATATATATATATATATATATATATATATATATATATATTATTTTATACAGGGGTTTTAATGTCAAAGACAGTGGGCCTCCCTTCTGAAACTATGACTTTTAATATGCAATTTAAAAAAAAAAAAAAACAAGTAAGAACATAGGAATTTGAAATGGCAATAACTGTACAGTGACTGAAACTGAGTTTTTGATTAAGCGCTGAAATCCACCCCTCGAAGCTCGTATGAACATCACTTTGTAATATATAAAGGATGCATTTATATAAAATTGGCTTGAGACCCTTTAAAGTTAGTAGTGCGTAGCCGAATGAAAAAGATGCGAGATGGAAAACTGCATTTGATATTCTACTGGTCTCGCCGCATATCCTAAAAAACTAGGTCAGCACTGTGTGTTTGACTAAGAGTCGCAGGCGCGCACGTGTGTGTGTGTGTGTGTGTGTGTTGCACATCCTCTCAAGATGGTGACTGAGTGCGTCTCAGTCTAGAGCTCTGTGCATGTTTGATAAGCATCATCATCATCATCATCCGTCTCCTTCTCTTCTGCTGTATAATGTGCGTGTCACAGACAGACGGTTTCCCCGCAGAGAGAGAGGCGGTGAGGGGAGACACTAGTGATTATGGGATACAAACACGCCGGTTTTTATTTGAGAAGCAAGCCATTGGGCAAAAAAGAGCATGAAAATAAAAACACCTTGGTTTGTCTGCTTACAGTGCGTTATTTCTGGGACAGGTGTAATATCTCAAGCTGCTATCGGAAACTGCACACGTTTTTCCTCATGCATTCATTCATGAATTCCGCTCTTGTTTTTCGCCACATGCAGGCTCCTGTATCCATAATGCCGCAAATCATCCCGTCACCTGCTTTTCTAACAGTTGCTTTACTCTGTATCGATTGGTTCTGCAGGCCGAACGGGCCTGTGAGGGTCCAAACGTGCACTTCATCAAGGCGTCCCATTGAGACCTTCAGCATGTCAGTGTGTCTTAAATCATGTCCATCTGCTTAAGCACCCTCCACACAATCCATTACATATCGATTAGAGCCGCATCGATCGCAATTATGCACATGCTTGTATTCTACTAGTGATGACGGTGAAGTGAGTTATGTCTGCGCTGAAGTACCGTGGATCGTAAACTGCACTAAAAGCTTCGTCAATCACAATCTCGGTCCTGAAATTCTGCTTTAATCACATTAATCATTCTCTCTGTTTTCCTTCGTTTGATTTAAGTCTCACGCGAACATGAGAGCGTGGACTTGATTCGGTTTTGACACGAGCTCTTTGTCAGGTCAACTCAGCCGTCATGATGCCGTGTGTAATGTGTGTGCGTGGAGAGAATATGAATAGTTAAAAATGATTTTAAAAGCTTCTTTCGCAGCTTGTCTGGGCTCCAGAGATGTTCTCGGTTTCTGTCCGTCAGACTTCACGCAACTCTGAGCAATGCTTTGAAGGGGTTTTTTGGCTGTAAAATCCGACCCAGCAGTGGTAAACTCTCATGAATAAAACACCGGTGCAGTGGAGTCGAATCCAACTGCAGCAACACACACCGAACAGCTTGCTATTGAAGTCTTCATTCAAGATGCCTAATCCATAATCTCATAATGCTTGTTAGATTTTATAAGCTCAACAAAGAGCTTTCTTTAAACACCTCTGACCACGTCTACACTAAGCCACTCTGAACATGTTTACATTTACAATTAAGCATTTGGCAGATATTTTTATCCAACTGCATTCAAAGTAAACATTTTATCAGTCCTTACAATCCTTGGAATTGTAAGATCGAACCAATGCTCTACCGACTGAGCTACAGGAATGAACTCCCTAGCAACCACCCAGAACTCCCCATCAACACCCTAGCAACAACTTAGAACTCCCTTGCAACACTCTAGTAACAACCCATAACACCTTAGCGGCACCCTAGAAACAATCCAGTACTCCCTAGTAACAACTCAAAACTCCCTAGCAATACCCTAATAACCGTGAACTTCCTTGGAACACCTTAGCAACAACAAGAACTCCCTAGCAACATCCTAAAAACAGTAACAACAACCCAGATCTAATTCCCAAGCAACAACTCAGAACTCCTAAGCAACATCATAGAAATAACGCAGAACTCCCTCGCAACACCCTAGCAACAACCCAGAACTTGATAGCAACACCCTAGTAACAACCTTGAACTGTCTTGGAAAACCTTAGCAACTACCAGAACTCCATAGTAACATCCTAACAACAAATCAGAACTTTCTAGTAACAACACAGAACTCCCCATCAACACCCTAGCAACAACTTAGAACTCCTTAGCAACACCCTAGCAACAACCCAGAACTCCCTTGCAACACTCTAGTAACAACCCAGAACACCTTAGCGGCACCCTAGAAACAATCCAGCACTCCCTAGCAACAACTCAAAACTCCCTAGCAATACACTAATAACAACCGTGAACTTCCTTGGAACACCTTAGCAACACCCTAGCAACAACCCAGAACTTCCTTGCAACACTCTAGTAACAACCCAGAACACCTTAGCAGCACCCTAGAAACAATCCAGTACTCCCTAGCAACAACTCAAAACTCCCTAGCAATACCCTAATAAAAACCGTGAACTTCCTTGGAACACCTTAGCAACAACAAGAACTCCCTAGCAACATCCTAAAAACAGTAACAACAACCCAGAACTAATTCCCAAGCAACAACTCAGAACTCCTAAGCAACATCATAGAAATAACGCAGAACTCCCTCGCAACACCCTAGCAACAACCCAGAACTTGATAGCAACACCCTAGTAACAACCTTGAACTGTCTTGGAAAACCTCAGCAACTACCAGAACTCCATAGTAACATCCTAACAACAAATCAGAACTTTCTAGTAACAACACAGAACTCCCCATCAACACCCTAGCAACAACTTAGAACTCCTTAGCAACACCCTAGCAACAACCCAGAACTCCCTTGCAACACTCTAGTAACAACCCAGAACACCTTAGCGGCACCCTAGAAACAATCCAGCACTCCCTAGCAACAACTCAAAACTCCCTAGCAATACCCTAATAACAACCGTGAACTTCCTTGGAACACCTTAGCAACACCCTAGCAACAACCCAGAACTTCCTTGCAACACTCTAGTAACAACCCAGAACACCTTAGCGGCACCCTAGAAACAATCCAGCACTCCCTAGCAACAACTCAAAACTCCCTAGCAATACCCTAATAACAACCGTGAACTTCCTTGGAACACCTTAGCAACACCCTAGCAACAACCCAGAACTTCCTTGCAACACTCTAGTAACAACCCAGAACACCTTAGCAGCACCCAAGAAACAATCCAGAACTCCCTAGCAACACCTTAGCAACAACAAGAACTCCCTAGCAACATCCTAGAAATAACACAGAACTCCCTTGCAACACCCTAGCAACAATCCCAGAACTTGATAGCAACACCCTAGTAACAACCTTGAACTGTCTTGGAACACCTTAGCAACAGCCAGAACTCCATAGTAACATCCTAACAACAAATCAGAACTTTCTAGTAACAACACAGAACTCCCTACCAACAATCCAGATCTCCTTAGCAACAACTCAAAACTCCCAAGCAATACCCTAGTAACAACACTGAATTCCAATGAAACACCTTAGCAACAACCAGAACTACAAAGCAACATCTTAACAACAACCCAAAACTCCCTATCAACACCTTAGCAACAACCCAGAACTCCACTGCAACACCTTAGCAACAACCCAGAACTCCCTGGCAACATCCTAGCATCACTCTAGCAACAACCCAGAACTTACTAGTAACACAGAACTCCCTGCCAACACCCTAGCAACAACTCAAAACTCCCTATCAACACCTTAGCAACAACCCAGAACTCCCTATCAACACCTTAGCAACAACCCAGAACTCCACTGCAACACCTTAGCAACAACCCAGAACTCCCTAGCAACACCCTAGGAACACCTCAATTATGGCGTAGTGAATATCGGGTTTTGTTCGCCTCTGAAAATGTCCAAATGCAGTTTATTTATTGAGTTGTATGAACAATTCGACACTTCGATTTCAGTTGAGAAGAAAATGCAAGAAAACAAGCTCCGATATTCACGTTTTACAAAGTAAAATCGACTGTGTTGAATTCCAGGGACTGTGAATAACAGCGTTAGTTGTTATAATTCTGTGAGGCGTGGGGTTTAGCGGCCCGTGGATTCATTTCAACAAAGACGATACGATGAACTTGAAATATTGACGGCTAATAACTTTTATTGAGCAGATTGTTAGAAGTGAGAGGAGAGCAACTTCACAATGTTCGCGCGCACACTCTTCTTCCCGCGTCATCTCACTCAACACCAAAATAAAAGTCCTTCACAAAAGTATGCCGAAATACAATACAATGAATATTAAACAAAAGAAACTTAATAATATTATCTGTTGATATTGAAGCACTGTAATAGAGTGACAGTGGATTTTCTCAGTGTTGATCTTGAAGCACAGACCTTCAGACGACATTAATGTGGTGATGGAGAAATCTCTCTGATGACGTCATCACGAGGAAGGTCTGAATTTTCTGACTGGAATAAAACAGATTTGTCCTCTCAAAGCACTACAGTAAACATTGCCGGTGAACTCATTTTCTGTCTTCCACTTCCATGACACTCATTTAGATGCTAATGTTTGACTAGAGCAGAGCCTGAACTTTAGATCCAACAGCGCCACCTGCTGCTTCATTTCGGTTACTGCGCATAAACAGTTTAAACTAGACAGATGGAGCTTCATTCCAGTAGTTTTGTCCAAGATAATTCAATGCAGTTTTCATATCTTTAACTTAAGTGTGGCATGAGAGACATGAGTGTGTTTTCACCCCTACAGACAACATTAAAATAATCATTATTATTATCTAACTTCTGCTTCTGTCAAGCTGAGTTCTAGTAAATGGACACTTAACAAGATGAATCCAAACTAATAAACTTGTACTAGTTAGTACTTCTTTGTATTTATTCAGGGAGCATTTCATAAATCTTTTTTGACAATATTTCTTTCATTAAAAATCTCT
>CM076074.1:33037500-33057500 GCA_038088235.1 Zacco platypus | reverse complement strand
ATCCACCCTCGTTTGTGAAGCGGTCCGGCGTAAAATGACGGCATCAACAACACTCGACTACAACAACTCTAAAGCAGCACAACATGGCCCCGCCCCCTTTGTTGCGTGTTCTCGGGGGCGGGGTTTATGTAAATTTTAGGGTTTGTGATGTCACTAACCCAGGAAGAAGCTTGTTGTAGTAAATAAAAAGTGATTTCTGTAAAAGAAAATAGAAAAATCTCCCTTTGCGTTGAACTTTTGAGTGTCGCAACTTTGCAGATGTTGTTTATGATCAAACAGCAACATCACACTCTAACTAACGTTACAAAGTAAAATTATAATCAAGGACCTCTTTAAAGTCACCATGACATCAAAATGGACAATTCTGTTTTTTTAAAGGAATATTGCAGTTTTTAAATTCATGTTCCTCATAATCTTGAATCAGAATCTCTTCTCTGATGACGAGGGCGGGGCAACCTGTCACTCACATGAGATCCACCAATAGCAAACCACCACCATCCAATCAATTCCCCACAGACAAAATCAAGCCCCGCCTACATCTGTTCTTGTCTGAGAAGCGTTTCACGCGATATACGACACTATAGAGAAGAAACAGCTAGTGCAGCTTCAGTTTCATGCCAGCTATTGTATATTTTCTTCAGTTCAGTCGGTGTTGTACCATCTGTGGCCGTCGCAGCGGGCGTCAGTCTCTCTGAAGCCGCTTTCACACGAGAGTTTGAATCTGGAGAAACCTGCCAAACAGAAGATCAGCACGATGTTAGTCTGCAGAGTTTCTCTCGCTCACGTGCCGTGCTGATGTGATAATTGGCTTCTGTTCATTAAGCTGTAAGACGGATCGAGGGATGAGACGCTCACCTTAATCAACAAACGAGAAGGAGGTCTTCACCGGTGAAAGCTGCTGTCTTACTCCACTTAATCTACTCTCTGCTGCGCTAATCAGTTTTTACTCTTGTGTTTTTATTGTTGAAAGGGAAGTTGTGCTCGTCTTTTCTTCTCTATAGTGTCGTATATTGAGTGAAACACAACAAGAACAAATGTAGGCGGGGCTTGATTGTGTCTGTGGGGAATTGATTTGACGGATGTGGTTTGCTATTGGTGGATCTCATGTGAGTGACAGGTTGCCCCGCCCTCTTCATCAGAGAAGTGATGTCACAGAGATGCCAAAGCAAATCATCTACAACATGATTCAAAGATTCAAATGATTCAAGGGAAAATAAAAATGAAAGTTTGGGGTTGGGTAAGATTTCTCAATATTTTCGAAATAGTGCTCACCAAAGCTGCATTTATTTGATCATAAATACAGTAAAAATTGCTAAATATTATTCCAGTGTAAATCATCTGTTTTCTATGTGAATATATAGTAAAATATAATTTATATCCAGTGATCAAAGCTGAATTTCCAGCATCATTACTCCAGTCTTCAGTGTCACATGATCCTTCAGAAATCATTCTAATATGCTGCATTTATTTGATCAAAAATACAGTAAAAATTGTGAAATATTTTTAAAATTTAAAATATCAGTTTTCTATGTGAATATATAGTCAAATATAATTTATATCCAGTGATCAAAGCTGAATTTTCAGCATCATTACTCCAGTCTTCAGTGTCACATGATCCTTCAGAAATCATTCTGATATGATGATTTGATGATCAACAAACATTTATGATTATTATCAATGTTGAAAACCGTCATATATTTATTTTTTCAGTATTCTTTTGATCTTTTGTTGCACTATAAAAGGTCATTTTTGATCAATTTAAGGAGTCCTTGATGAATAAAAGTATGATTTTCTTTAAAATAAAAATAAAACTTTTGAACATTAATACGTCACATTCTAGTTTATTGTTTTTAGGCCATATTTAGTGCTTCTTCCCCAGTGGGAAGAACAGCCTTTGGACTGTTACGTATCCCATTTCATCAGTGGAGAGAATGTTTTTGTGATTAGTTGACGTAGATGTTTGTCACAAGTCTATTAATCCCCACCAACTATTCCTTCAAACAAAGACCTCAGTTTTCCAGGTGATTGTGTAAAACCAGATTATGAGCCTGTGCTGTGAACGACTCCGTTTCAGCTCATCTGAGCAGCAACACAGTCACAGAAAAGCATCGGATAGAAAGAACGGTTGATTTCTGGAGCTTTTTCTGTTTGGTTTGATTCTGAAAGAACTGATTTTTGTCTCAAAGCAGCGACTCGACTTGATCGACGGTTAGTTTAAGTTTGTGAAGCTACTTAAAGAGCGAGTTGATATTTCTCCATTAACCGATAGTGGACGGCGTTCCCCATCATCTCCGCACACGAGCTCCGTCCTCCGCTTCCCGTGTTGTTTATCCGCAGTGGAAGCGGCGGCAGTGGCGCAGGCATGTTGCCCTCGTCCGTCCCCTCTTCCTGTGGCAGGATGCTGGGCTGCGGCGACGTTCCTGTGCGGAGCGTTCTGGCTCTGATGTGTTTACACGCCGAGGAGATTACAGGCGCTCGACGCGGCCATCTGCTGCTTCCTGCCCTCCGCGGTTCCAGCGGCCCGAAGAACCAGAGCAGGATGCCGTGGGGGAAAAGCGCGGGACGGCTGCTGGGCTCGGGCAAAAAGGCCGGACGCGTTCCTGCCAGGTAGGAGCGGTGGACCCACACTCTTAAAACTAAAGGCTCTTTATTGGCGTCGATGTTTCCATGAAGAACATCCAAAAGTTTCTTTATAGTGGGAAAAGGTTCTTTAGATTATTAAAATGTTCTTCACATTAAGAAAGTAGAAGTTCTTCTATGACACTGCTGCTCTTTTTTGGAAGCTTTGTTTTTAAGAGTGCACGCACGTCTACTAACCTGAATATCACACCGTTCTTAAAGTCGTCGAGTTACTAACATCTGCACATGGAGTGAGAGTCTGAACCGACGCTTTGTGTTTGGGAAACGACTTAAACACTGCAGAAAAGTCCCAGCTGACAGGGAAAGATCTGGCAAGGTTCTCTCAACGTTCTTCAAAGCGAACCAGTCTGTAATAATGTTCTCAGAACGTTAGCATGGAAACATTATTTAACGTTATTATTGAACGTTTTTTTTTTAAATGTTACTACTTGTGGTATTCAGAGAACATTCTACAAAATGCTAGTTTAAAGCAACCCAGATTGGGTTAAATGTTTGCCTAACCTGCTGGGTAGTTTTATTTAATTCAACATTAATTGTTACATATTAATACATGTTAATTAATACATAAAATGAACCCAAAATATGTTGGAAATTAAAAATTAGACACATAATTACTAGAGGCAACAATAATAATCAAAAGGTGAACATTTATTAATAAGGAAATTGATAAATGTTTATTATTTATAAAACTTAAATGTTAATTTCCAACATATTTTGGGTTCATTTTATGCAAGTAATACAGTCATTTTTAAACAATAGTTGAATTAAATAAAACTACCCAGCAGGTTGGGCAAACATTTAACCCAACCACTGGGTTAAAACAACTCATTAGCTGGGTTAAAACATCAAATTCGCTGGGTTAAAACAACCCAATCCCTGGGTTAAAACATCAAATTCGCTGGGTTAAAACATAGCATTCGCTGGGTTAAAACAACCCAATCACTGGGTTAAAACATCCCATTCTCTGGGTTAAAACATCCCATTCGCTGGGTTAAAACAACCCATTTGCTGGGTTAAAACATCAAATTCGCTGGGTTAAAACATAGCATTCGCTGGGTTAAAACAACCCAATCACTGGGTTAAAACATCCCATTCTCTGGGTTAAAACATCCCAATCACTGGGTTAAAACATCCCATTCTCTGGGTTAAAACATCCCATTCGCTGGGTTAAAACAACCCATTTGCTGGGTTAAAACATACAATTCGCTAGGTTAAAATAACCCAATCACTGGGTTAAAACATCCCATTCGCTGGGTTAAAATATACCATTCGCTGGGTTAAAACAACCCAATCACTGGGTTAAAACATCCCATTCGCTGGGTTAAAATATACCATTAGCTGGGTTAAAACAACCAAATCACTGGGTTAAAACATCCCATTCGCTGGGTTAAAACATCCCATTCGCTGGGTTAAAACAACCCATTTGCTGGGTTAAAACATACAATTCGCTAGGTTAAAATAACCCAATCACTGGGTTAAAACATCCCATTCGCTGGGTTAAAATATACCATTCGCTGGGTTAAAACAACCCAATCACTGGGTTAAAACATCCCATTCGCTGGGTTAAAATATACCATTAGCTGGGTTAAAACAACCCAATCACTGGGTTAAAACATCCCATTCTCTGGGTTAAAACATCCCATTCGCTGGGTTAAAACAACCCATTTGCTGGGTTAAAACATACAATTCGCTAGGTTAAAATAACCCAATCACTGGGTTAAAACATACAATTCGCTAGGTTAAAATAACCCAATCACTGGGTTAAAATAACCCAATCACTGGGTTAAAACATACCATTCGCTGGGTTAAAATAACCCAATCACTGGGTTAAAATAACCCAATCACTGGGTTAAAACAACTTAATCGTTTTTAACCCAGCATTTTTTAGAGTGTAATAATATCAAAATGGATTTAACAAACACAAGACTGTCATTTTCTTGCGTAACGAATAAACCTGGTTGGTAGTTCACATTACTTAACTGTTGAACTCTGCAAACTCTAAGAAGCTTTTCCGCCTGCAATCTGGATTAAGACCGTAACCAAGACACTGTCCCTGAGACTGAAGCAGATTAAACCGTGTTCGTGCCGAGGAGAAACTGAACGCTACGACGACACTGACCGACTTAGATTGCTTTCACAATAACAGGCAACTGTAATTCTCACAACCAGCAGCAGTTTAGTGTGTCAGAGAGAGCGCCAGAGGGCTTTTTTGCGTCGTGTTGCAGTAAATCAAAACCATCTGCAATCTCTGAGGACTGAATCATTTGAGTGAATTTGTTCGTTCAAGTTCTCTTCTTCATTGTAGTGAAACATTTAGTGCAATGCTGCTGTTTGTCAGTATGTCATTATTTTGTTGTTTAGTGTAAATTTATCAGTCATTTTTGGTGCTTTGACTGTAAAATTAAATGATATAATCTAATAATGATGTCATAAACAGCATATAAACCATGAGCTTGTAATGAAGTGAACTTGTTTGTAACGGCAGCCTGTAACCTTTAGCGTTCACCCTGAGCTTTTGTTCTCGCTCTATTAAAGTCACATTATTGCGTGTGTCGAACGAAAAACAACAATGAATCTCAACACGTGGGAGGAGGGGGACTTTTCAGGTTTAAAAATAAACTGTCCGTCCTTCCGGCACGAGAACCTGAAGCAGAAAAACAAGCCTGATCGTCTTCATTCCATTATTTGACGAGTCGAGAAATTGACATGTTCACATGTGCAACTCAAACTGTGTTTTTATTATTCCTCTATAGTTTTAAGGCTCACTTATTCAGTTTGTGGAAAGAAGCAGCAGCCCGAGAACGAACAGAACAATGAAGTGTGCGTCTGCGTCACACGGCTTCCTGTTGACCGGGAGATTCTGAGTGTAATATTGACAAATTTAATGTGAGACGACGGGCTCGTGTCCGCGCCGCTGATTCATTAGACAGAAGAATGTTTGTGCGAATGTAGATTCCAATGACGATGAGCAACTTCTGTGTTTGAGTACATCTGTAAACCGTCAAAGCGTGAAGAGAAATAATATTGAAACGAATGATTGACGTGTGTGTCCGTGTGCTTTTGTTTGATCGACATTAATATTTCATGTTAATCTGTGTGAAAAGAGAGAAAGTGTTTGTTTTGGCTCTGTACTGTCTAAAAAATCTAAAAAATGTTGGGTTAAAAATAACCCATGTTGGGTTAAATATGGACAAACCCAGTGATTGGGTTGTTTTGACCCAGTGATTGGGTTGTTTTGACCCAGCGATTGGGTTGTTTTGACCCAGCGTTTGGGTTGCTTTGACCCAGTGACTGGGTTGCTTTGACCCAGTGACTGGGTTGCTTTGACCCAGTGTTTGGGTTGCTTTGACCCAGTGTTTGGGTTGCTTTGACCCAGTGATTGGGTTGTTTTGACCCAGTGATTGGGTTGTTTTGACCCAGTGATTGGGTTGCTTTGACCCAGTGATTGGGTTGCTTTGACCCAGTGATTGGGATGTTTTGACCCAGTGATTGGGTTGCTTTGACCCAGTGATTGGGATGTTTTGACCCAGTGATTGGGATGTTTTGACCCAGTGATTGGGATGTTTTGACCCAGTGATTGGGATGTTTTGACCCAGTGATTGGGTTGCTTTGACCCAGTGATTGGGTTGTTTTGACCCAGTGATTGGGTTGCTTTGACCCAGTGATTGGGTTGTTTTAACCCAGTGATTGGGTTGTTTTGACCCAGTGATTGGGTTAAATGTTTCCACAACCAGCTTTGTTGTTTTATTTAACTCAAATATTGTTTAAAAATTGCTGCTTGTTTAAAATGAACAGTTTCAGTGCAGCTTCAAAGATCTACATGATCCAGACGAGGAATAAGAGTCTGATCTAGAGAAACCATCGGATATTTTATACAAAAATAAACATTATATTCTTTTAAACCACAAATGCTGGTCTTGCACTGCTCTGATGCGCCACACATTACGTCATCATGTTGGAAAGGTCACATGACGTAGGAGGAAGTACCGATCCAGTATTTAGACTCTAAAAGTTAAAACAACGATGCTGGACGATTTTCAAGTTGGAGGAGAAACTTCCCCCTATGTCACATGACCTTTCCAACATGATGACGTAATGTGTGGCGCATCAGAGCAGTGCAAGACCAGCATTTGTGGTTAAAAAGTATATTTTAGTATAAAATGTGTGATGGTTTCTCTAGATCAGACTCTTATTCATCGTCTGGATCATGTAGATCCTTTGAAGCTGCACTGAAACTGACATTTGGACCCTGTTGAACCCCATTGAAGTCCACTATATGGAGAAAAATCCTGGAATGTTTTCCTCAATTTCTTTTCCACTGAAGAAAAGAAAGACATCTTGGATGACATGGAGGAGAGTGAATTATCAGGACATTTTAATTCTGAACTGAACTACTGCTATAAATCAATATGATGGTAGAAACCATGTGTTTAACATCTAAAGTAACTAGTTAAAAATCACTGCTTAAACGAGAGTGATGGAAGAACCGGCAGATCTTCACCTGTGACCCGTCTTTGAGAACGTCGAGGTTCCTGAAGCTGCTCGATCTTTATTATTGTAGCTTTCATTCTGACGGGTCACGTGTTTGTTGGAAGCTGAAGATCACTTTCCTCACATCTATCCATTATGTTTATGGTTTTGTTTATGTGTGAAATTATGAATGGAATGTGGTGTGTGTGTGTGTGTGAGCAGTCGGGTGTGTCCCAGATGGGCAGGTTTGGTGTCAATGATGTGGTATTGCTGGTTCCTTCCTTCCAGCACACACACACACACACACACACACACACTGCAGCAGCAGAGATAAACGAGACCGTGAGCAACTGATGAGACCCGTTCGTGTGCACCTTCTGTTTGAAAGCGGAACATTTTTACGCTCAGAACTGAAGAATTGGATCATAACATCAATTGGAGAATGAGAGAAAGAGATGTGACGGACAAACATGTGTCGGAGGAATAATGTAAATATCTGGATTTAATAGAAAGTGAGTGAGAATGCACTGTATGGACATGAAGCCCCGAGAGGAGAGTCCGGTGCGTTTGGTTCGATCTAAACCCGTCCAGCGCGGGAAACTGTGTCGACCGAGACGTTTCCTTCTCTACAAGCGTGAGCAACTCTCCACCAGACAAACTCACTCGAACACTCACACCATCAGCAGGTACAGTCGAGAACATGATTACGCTGTAGAAGTGAAGCTGACGTGTGTGTGTGTGTGTGTGTGAGGGTTTTCATGATTTATGAGGACACACATGTGTATAAGGTCATGGGTATTACAGCATAAACATGAAACATTTCATGCGTCCTCATATTTCAAACAGCTTTAAAAACATACTAAATGTTTTATTAAAAATGTAAAATAGCAGAACATTTTGTGTGATGGGTAGGTTTAGGGGTGGGGTTTAGGGGGACAGAATGTACAGTTTGTACAGTAGAAAAACCATTACGCCTATGGAATGTCCTCACTTTGATAGCAAAACAAACGTGTGTGAGTGTGAGTGTGTGTGTGAGAGAGAAAGAATGTAAGTGTGTGTGTGTGTGTGTGTGAGAGAGAGAAAGAATGTAAGTGTGTGAGTGAGTGTGTGAGAGATAGTGTGTGTGAGAGATAGTGTGTGTGTATATATGCGTGTTAGTGTGTGAGTGAGAGTGTGTGTGTGTGTGTGTGAGAGATTGTGTATTTGTGTAAGTGTATATGTGTGTGTTTGTGTGAGAGAGAGAGTGTGTATTTGTGTGTATGTGTGTGTGGGAGTGTGTGTGTGTTTGTAAGAGTCTGTTTGTGTGAGAGAGTGTGTGTGTATACGAGTGTGTGTATGTGTGTGAGAGTGTGTATTTGTCTGTAAATGTGTGTGGGAGTGTGTGTGTGTGTGTGTGTTTGTGAGAGTGTGTAAATGTGTGTGGGAGTGTGTTTGTGTTTGTGAGAGAGTGTGTGTATGTGTGTGAGAGTGTGTATTTGTCTGTAAATGTGTGTGGGAGTGTGTGTGTGTGTGTGTGTTTGTGAGAGAGTGTGTGTATGTGTGTGAGAGTGTGTATTTGTCTGTAAATGTGTGTGGGAGTGTGTATATGTGTGTGTTTGTGAGAGAGTCTGTGTATGTGTGTGAGAGTGTGTATTTGTCTGTAAATGTGTGTGGGAGTGTGTATATGTGTGTGTTTGTGAGAGAGTCTGTGTATGTGTGTGAGAGTGTGTATTTGTCTGTAAATGTGTGTGGGAGTGTGTGTGTGTGTGTGTGTGTGTTTGTGAGAGAGTCTGTGTATGTGTGTGAGAGTGTGTATTTGTCTGTAAATGTGTGTGGGAGTGTGTATATGTGTGTGTTTGTGAGAGAGTCTGTATGTGTGTGAGAGTGTGTATTTGTCTGTAAATGTGTGTGGGAGTGTGTGTGTGTGTGTGTTTGTGTGAGAGAGTGTGTATTTGTGTGTAAATGTGTGTGGGAGTGTGTGTGTGTTTGTAAGAGTCTGTGTTTGTGTGAGAGAGTGTGTGTATACGAGTGTGTGTATGTGTGTGAGTGTGTATTTGTCTGTAAATGTGTGTGGGAGTGTGTGTGTGTGTTTGTGAGAGAGTGTGTGTATGTGTGTGAGAGTGTGTATTTGTCTGTAAATGTGTGTGGGAGTGTGTATATGTGTGTGTTTGTGAGAGAGTGTGTGTTTGTGTGTGTGTCTCTTTCTACTCACCAAAGCTGCATTTCTGAACTAAAATACAGTAAAAATTGTGAAATATTATTATAATGTAAATCATCTGTTTTCTATGTGAATATATAGTCAAATATAATTTATATCCAGTGATCAAAGCTGAATTTTCAGCATCATTACTCCAGTCTTCAGAGTCACATGATCCTTCAGAAATCATTCTGATATGATGATTTGATGCTCAACAAACATTTATGATTATTATTAATGTTGGAAACTGTTGCTGCTTCATACTTCATATTTCTGTGGACAGTAAAGACATTTATAAATGTTACAAAATATTCAAATAAATGCTGTTCTTTTGAACTTTCTATTCATCAAAGAATCCTGAAAAATAAAATTAATCAGTATTAATTTATATGAAACTGTTTTCATCCCTGATAATAATCATAAACGTTTCTTTAGCATCAAATCATCATATCAGAATGATTTTCTGCCACACGCCTCAGTCAGATAAATGACACCATGATGATGAAACGCTGCTGAAGTTAAATCTGTGGTTTCAGCTTTGATTAAATCTGTCCAGCTAAACAGAAACTGGTTTTACCAGCCGCCCTTCACTAATGTCCACTCAGCCGTCACCAGAAACTCATTACCACAGTGGTCAGTTACCTGTAGAAACTAAACAGGAAGTAGTTTAAGATCTCTGTGTAGAACATGCTTCCCATGACTGCGTTATGAGAGCGGCTGCATCAGTCACGTGTCGCCTGAAATGAAATCTTCATCGTCTTCCTTTTCCTGTGCGTTTCAGGGACTGCAGCCTCACCGCAATGAATGTAGAGTCCTGGGCGGACCCTCGGGACCCGCGGCCGGACTCACCTGACCTCCCGACAGCACAGCAGCCTGACAGGTTGTGTCTGGAGTCCTTCTGGAGCGAAGTGGAGACCATACAGAGCGGCAGCTACTCCGAGCCGGATAGCAGCAGACGAGATTCCCGACAGTCCGAAGGTGAGACGGAGACGCATCACGCTGTGAGATGAAGCAGAGACGTGCGCTGATGGATTGACCCAAGCGTGTGTGTGTGTGTGTGTGTGTGTGTGTGTCAGACGGCGAGCAGGAGGAGCTCTGGCTGCAGGATGCTGGTTTGTCTCCGCTGGTAACAGGTGAAGAAGAGGACGTGGATAAAGCGGTGTTGTTGTCGACTCTCACTAAGACTCAAGCAGCAGCGGTTCAGAGACGCATCGACTCGTACACCTGCTCGCTGCGCAAGAGGAACAAAACCCCGCCGAGACACGTCAGAGACGTCTTCGCATCGCCCATCACTCAGGTAATACAACACCTGTGTGTGTGTGTGTGTGTGAGTGTGTGTGTGTGTGTGTGTGTGTGTGTGTGTGTGTGGGGGTCTGTGTGTGTGAAGTTGGAATGGCGAGATCTGAAATCAGAATTGCGAGTTATAAAGTCAAAATGACGAGTTATAAAGTCAGAATTGCAAGATATAAAGTTGGAATTGTGAGATATAAAGTCAGAATTGTGAGATATAAAGTCGGAATTTCAAGATATAAAGTCGGAATTGCAAGATATAAAGTCAAAATGACGAGTTACAAAGTCGGAATTGCAAGATATAAAGTCAGAATTGCGAGATATAAAGTCAGAATTGCGAGATATAAAGTCAGAATTGCGAGATATAAAGTCGGAATTTCAAGATATAAAGTCGGAATTGCAAGATATAAAGTCAAAATGACGAGTTACAAAGTCGGAATTGCAAGATATAAAGTCGGAATTGCAAGATATAAAGTTGGAATTGCGAGATATGAAGTTGGAATTGTGAGATATAAAGTCAAAATGACGAGTTACAAAGTCGGAATTTCAAGATATAAAGTCGGAATTTCAAGATATAAAGTCGGAATTGCAAGATATAAAGTCAAAATGACGAGTTACAAAGTCGGAATTTCAAGATATAAAGTTGGAATTGTGAGATATAAAGTCGGAATTTCAAGATATAAAGTCAAAATGACGAGTTACAAAGTCGTAATTGCGAGATATAAAGTCGGAATTTCAAGATATAAAGTCGGAATTGCAAGATATAAAGTCAAAATGACGAGTTACAAAGTCGGAATTTCAAGATATAAAGTTGGAATTGTGAGATATAAAGTCGGAATTTCAAGATATAAAGTCGGAATTGCGAGATATAAAGTCAGAATTGCGAGATATAAAGTCGGAATTTCAAGATATAAAGTCGGAATTGCATGATATAAAGTCAAAATGACGAGTTACAAAGTCGGAATTGCAAGATATAAAGTTGGAATTGCAAGATATAAAGTCAGAATTGCGAGATATAAAGTCGGAATTTCAAGATATAAAGTCGGAATTGCATGATATAAAGTCAAAATGACGAGTTACAAAGTCGGAATTGCAAGATATAAAGTTGGAATTGCGAGATATGAAGTTGGAATTGTGAGATATAAAGTCAAAATGACGAGTTACAAAGTCGGAATTTCAAGATATAAAGTCGGAATTGCAAGATATAAAGTCAAAATGACGAGTTACAAAGTCGGAATTGCAAGATATAAAGTCAAAATGAAGAATTACAAAGTTGGAATTGCAAGATATAAAGTTGGAATTGCAAGATATGAAGTCAAAATGACGAGTTACAAAGTCAGAATTGCAAGTTATTAAGTCAGAATTGACCCTTCTCCGGCAGTTTGATTGACAGGCGATCTGACCAATCATAACCCCGAATCCGCCATTTTGTCCTTCAAAGCGGTCAGGGGAGTTAGTAGATTAACGTTGGTGAACTTGAATCACGTCTTGAAACAACATTCCTTCTGATGTTCATTCATGTTTATTTGATGCTATAAATGAACTAGTATGAAGAGATGATCGCTTCACGAGATAATTTTGCTTGTTTTAAGCAAAAACTTTTATTTATTAATTTATTTTTATTTATTTTTTTAGAAAACAAGACATTATATCTCATGTCATTTTACTTGTCTAGTAAATTCATCTTTATGTAAGAATCTTTAGATATTCAGATATATATATATATATAGAGAGAGAGAGAGAGAGAGAGAGTGAGTGTGTTTTTACCGATATTTGATTTTAGATCCAAAATGCTTAAAGGGTTAGTTCACCTTCGTTCATCTTCAGAACACAAATGAAGATATTTCTGATGAAATCTGAGCGTTTTCTGTCCCTCTGTTGATATTCTACGCAACTCCCACTTTCAGGCCACAGAAAGGTAGTGAAGATGTCATTAAAGTACTCCACGTGACTCCATGTAAAGCGACGTGAGTGATTTGTTTGTGCAAAAAAACAATTTACCACTTTATTTACAAAATAATAAATCAGCGACGTGCGTTCCTGCGGCGCATGCCGTCGCATCAACACACTCATGAACATGCTGGACATTCATATTTTGTAAATAAAGTGGTAAATAATGTTTTTTGTGCAAACAAAGCACTTGCATCACTTCCTAAAACGGTTAAACCACGTGGATTGATGTCAATGGAAGGACAGAAAGTGCTCAGATTTCATCAAAAAGATCTTCATTTGAGTTCTGAAGATGAACAAAAGTTATGAGGGTGAGAAATTAATTTCTGGGTGAACTTATCCTTTAATGTTTCATTGCTCAGAGTGACTCTTTCTGTAATAAAACCGTTTTGACCTTTTTAATAGTGAGATCGAAGTACATCATGCTAAAAAGTATGTAGATGTGATTTTTGTATTATAACAGAAGGACAAAATCTGTGTTCAGAGACATTCACTCGTGGCATTTATAAAGGCCCGTGAGCTCGTGCTCCACAGCACACAATACACACTCACGTCATGTCAGATCATATCACTGCACCTGAATAAGGCCTTGAATTCAGAGATAAGACATTGTGTGTGTGTGTGTGTGTGTGTGAGTGTGTGTGTGTGTGTGTGTAACTAATTGTTTTCTATTCAGTCAGCAGTTCCTGAGACACGCAACAGCGAATCTGACACACACAGAAACATGGACAGTGTGACAAAGACACAACGCTCAGGTACACACACTCACACACACACACTCACACACACACACACACAAAAACACACTCACACACACACACACACACACACACTCACACACACACACACACTCACACTCACACACACACACACACACTCACACACACACACTCACACACACACTCACACACACACACTCACACACACACTCACACACACACACACACACTCACACTCACACACACACACACACACTCACACACACACACACACACACACACTCACACATTGACATGATCTTAAAGGGCCGGTCTGTTCATTATTCGGTGTTATTTTCAGCTGCATATCTTCAGCTGTCACGTCTATTAATATAAGAGCATATGTGTGTTTAATAACACTAAAATGCCTCAGATTCAGAGAGATGGAGCTGTAATCTGTCAGAGCTTTGATTATGCGTGCATGAATGCAGCATGTGCCCTTTGAACACAAGATGCAATTTCCTGCCTTTTCACATGGAAATGATATTCAAATGGATCAGATACCGAACGCTTCCCGCTGTCAATAGAACAGCCATTAACTGTGTGTGTGTGTGTGTGTGTGTGTAGCTGTCAGTGGACAGGAGACTCAAAGGCTACAGATGGAGGAGATCTTTATCACAGACGTGGCGTATTGTGAACAAGCGGCCATCTTACTGAAACAAGCCAAACTACCACAGAACAACAGCAGCCAGTGCAGGAGAGACGATGGGACACTGCCGGTGAGACTGACTATCTGACTGTCTGTCTGTCTGTCTGATTGTCTGTCTGATTGACTGTCTGTCTGTCTGTCTGTCTGTCTGATTGACTGTCTGTCTGTCTGATTGACTGTCTGTCTGATTGATTGACTGTCTGATTGTCTGATTGACTGTCTGATTGTCTGACTGTCTGTCTGTCTGATTGACTGACTGTCTGTCTGTCTGATTGACTGTCTGATTGTCTGATTGACTGTCTGTCTGATTGACTGTCTGTCTGATTGACTGTCTGTCTGACTGTCTGATTGTCTGTCTGTCTGACTCTCTGTCTGACTGTCTGTCTGTCTGACTCTCTGTCTGTCTGATTGTCTGTCTGTCTGTCTGATTGTCTGACTCTCTGTCTGACTGTCTGTCTGATTGTCTGATTGACTGTCTGATTGTCTGACTGTCTGTCTGTCTGATTGACTGACTGTCTGTCTGTCTGATTGACTGTCTGATTGTCTGATTGACTGTCTGTCTGATTGACTGTCTGTCTGATTGACTGTCTATCTGTCTGTCTGATTGTCTGTCTGTCTGACTCTCTGTCTGACTGTCTGTCTGTCTGACTCTCTGTCTGTCTGATTGTCTGTCTGTCTGTCTGATTGTCTGACTCTCTGTCTGACTGTCTGTCTGTCTGTCTGACTCTCTGTCTGACTGTCTGTCTGACTCTCTGTCTGTCTGATTGTCTGTCTGTCTGTCTGATTGTCTGACTCTCTGTCTGACTGTCTGTCTGTCTGATTGTCTGTCTGTCTGATTGTCTGTCTGTCTGACTCTCTGTCTGATTGTCTATCTGTCTGACTGTCTGTCTGACTGTCTGTCTGATTGTCTTGTCTGTCTGATTGTCTGTCTGTCTGACTCTCTGTCTGATTGTCTGTCTGTCTGACTGTCTGTCTGACTGTCTGTCTGATTGTCTTGTCTGTCTGATTGTCTGTCTGTCTGACTCTCTGTCTGATTGTCTCTCTGTCTGATTGTCTGTCTGACTCTCTGTCTGATTGTCTCTCTGTCTGATTGTCTGTCTGTCTCTCTGTCTGATTGTCTCTCTGTCTGACTCTGTCTGATTGTCTCTCTGTCTGACTCTGTCTGATTGTCTGTCTGTCTGTCTGACTGTCTGATTGTCTGTCTGTCTGATTGTCTGACTGTCTGTCTGATTGTCTGTCTGATTGTCTGTCTCTCTGTCTGATTGTCTGTCTGTCTGATTGTCTGTCTGTCTGACTGTCTCTCTGTCTGATTGTCTGTCTGTCTGATTGTCTGTCTGTCTGTCTGTCTCTCTGTCTGATTGTCTCTCTGTCTGACTCTGTCTGATTGTCTGTCTGTCTGTCTGACTGTCTGATTGTCTCTCTGTCTGATTGTCTGACTGTCTGTCTGATTGTCTGTCTGATTGTCTCTCTGTCTGATTGTCTGTCTGTCTGACTGTCTCTCTGTCTGATTGTCTGTCTATCTCTACAGTTACTGGCTGATGCTCATAATCAAAAAGGGACGACATCTGTCCAGCACAGCATTGCAATCTTTTGCATTAGGATATTGTATTGATACTCAGACGGCAAGCATTGATTATTTCAGTGGCAGTAAATCAGCGCTGCTGCATCTCTCCCACAGTGTAAAGAAAGTGTGATTTTGCATATTTATGCATCTTCCTAAAACAACTATATGAATATGATTCAACACACAATCACATTTCAGAACTAAAAAAAGGAGTGTAAAGTATAGAGTCGTCTTTGATTGGTTCATTCGGGTGTTTGTTGTTTGTAAAACTACTTAAAACAAATCCACTGAATTGAGTGTGCAAACATTTGACAACTAATTTCTATAAAAATGTCTACAATCTGAAGAAGGGAAAAGGGATGATGGATATGAAGATGTGAAATGAACAGAGTTAAAAACACATGAGGACAAAGTTTTCCTTGTGGACACTTGCAGTTGGAAATATATCCATTTTGCCTATCGCAAAATGTTTAAATTGTTATAATATCATATTGTTGCTCTGGTGATTCCCTACGAAATATGAGTATAGACGTCTCACCTCGTCCTCTCCCTCTCTCAGAGGGTCATCTGTCCGCAGTGCCGGTTAGGAGTGACGCGGGTGGCGGATCTTTCCCAGCAGGACATGAAGAAGGTCCGTCAGTTGGCACTGATTGACATGACTGCGCTGTGTGACCTTCTGGAGCTCGAGGTCAAACGACACAAAACCTGCAAAAGGAAAATCCCCGGTGAGTGAGTGAGTTTCCCGTCACCTGACCACATCCCATTTGATCCGAGCCAGAAATAACACTCAGAATTCATCTTCCCGTTTGTCAGAGAGCTGTTTGTTTGGCGTTCCTCTCGCCTCATTGGTGGAGAGCGATCAGAAGATCAAACCCAGCACTCACATCCCGCTCTTCCTCCAAGCAGTACGTGATGACATCATTTCCTGTTACTACCTGTTTATTACTCGCGTCTGCACTTCTTTCCGAAGAAGCGGATAAATTCAAAACGATGCACGTTTAGTCATGTGACGCATCATGACGTTATTGTCTACATGTTCTTGTTTTCAGCTTCTGTCTTTTCTGGAGAAGACGGGTCTCGATTCGGAGGGGATTCTGCGGGTTCCAGGATCTCAAGCCAGAATCAAAGTAACATAAAATACATTATAATAAAGAAACAAGTAGGCCATGGTGTCCGTCAGGTGCTCACGGTGCTCGTGCTCCTCACAGGTGCTGCAGCAGAAGTTGGAGAACTCGTTCTACGGCGGTTCGTTCAACTGGGACGAGGTCAGTCCGAACGACGCCGCGGCTCTGCTCAAGAAGTTCATCCGCGAACTCCCGGCGCCGCTGCTGACCGCCGAACACCTCAACACCTTCAGCGCTGTCAGAGGTGCGTGACGGTCTCACTCAGGTCCTGTATAAGAAACACTCATTTATCTCTCCAGAACACAGACGTTCATCCACTCAGATCAATGAATCTGTTCTGGAAAGAAACACTAAATCTGCTAATTTATGAAAAGATTGAATCCTGTATTTAATACGAGAGATTTACAGCCATTGTAAAAGGTGTAACACCAGATTAGGGGTTAAAAGATGCTTTCTTATAGTGTTTTTGAGGAAGAATAATTTTTTTTGTTTGTTTTGTACAGATATTGAAGATCTGAAGCAGAAGCTGCACATGTTGAATCTTCTTGTGTTACTGCTGCCAGAACCCAACAGAAACACACTGAAGGTACAAAACACACACACACACTCCCAAACACACACATACACACACACACTCACTCACTCAAACACACTCACACACACACACACACTCACACACACACACATGAGCACATACACTCACACACACACACATACACTCAAACACACTCACACACACACACTCCCGAACATGAGCACATACACACACACACACACACACACTTGCTCAAACACACTCACACACACACACACTCCCAAACATGAGCACATACACTCACACACACTCACTCAAACACACTCACACACACACATACACACTCCCAAACATGAGCACATACACACACACACACTCACACTCACTCCCAAACATAAGCACATACACACACACACACTCACTCAAACACACTCACACACACACTCCCAAACATGAGCACATACACACACACACTCACTCACACAAACACACTCACACACACACACACTCATGAGCACATACACACACACACACACACTCCCAAACATGAGCACATACACACACACACACTCACTCAAACACACTCACACACACACTCCCAAACATGAGCACATACACACACACACTCACTCACACAAACACACTCACACACACTCACACACACAAACATGAGCACATACACTCACACACACACACACACACACACACACACTCAAACACACTCACACACACACTCCCAAACATGAGCACATACACTCATACACTCACTCACACAAACACACTCACACACACACACACTCATGAGCACATACACACACACACACACACTCCCAAACATGAGCACATACACTCATACACTCACACACACACATACTCCCAAACATGAGCACATACACTCACACACACTCACTCACACACACACATACACACTCCCAAACATGAGCACATACACACACACACACACACATACTCCCAAACATGAGCACACACACACACACACACACACACACGCCTGTCAACATTGCTGTGTCATAGACGTGACTCATCCCATTGCATAAGAGAAATTCATTAACACCCTCAGCATTTGCTGTGTGTGTGTGTGTGTGTGTGTGTGTGTGTGTGTGTGTGTGTAGCTGAAGGTCTTTCCACACAGCAAATGCACTCAAGCATAACGCAGCTCACAGTCGTCCATTTATATAACTGTGTCTCTTTGTGTTGAGCTCCTGCTGTTGATGAATGTTAAAAGTCACATGAAACGCTCTTCACAGCCCAATTTACTTCCAGGGTTAGTTCACCCACAATCATCATTCTGTCATCATTTCCTCGTCCTCGTGTGACTCTCGTTCTTCAGCGGGACGCAAATCGAACAACATTTAATAAACAAATAAATACTCTCACATAAAGCAGCACACGCTACCGTTCAGAAGTTTGGGGTCAGCCTTTTTTATTTTTTAGCAAGAAATTATTAATTTTATTCATCAAGGACGCATTAAATTGATCAATTAGTGTCAGTAAAGACATTTATAATGTTACAAAAGATGATTAATAATCATAATGTTTGTTGAGCATCAAATCCTCATATCAGAATGATTTCTGAAGGATCATGTGACACTGAAGACTGGAGTAATGATGCTGAAAATTCAGCTTTGATCACTGGATATAAATTATATTTGACTATATATTCACATAGAAAACAGATGATTTACATTAGAATAATATTTCAGAATTTTTACTGTATTTTTCATTTTTTTTTAAATGCAGCCTCGGTGAGCGGAAGAGACTCTTTCAAAAACATTAAAAAAATCTTGCCGACCCCAAACCTTTAAACAGTAATGTATACTTCACAGTAAATGTCAACTGCTCGATTGACCGATGCAAAATATCGTCCAGCTCTATTCTGATGTCTTCTGAGATGTCTTGAAGTGTGATCACACGTGTGTCCAGGCGCTGCTGGAGTTTCTCAGTAAGGTGGTCTTCTGTGAGCGGCGCAACCGCATGAACCTGTGGGCCGTCTCCACCATCATGGCTCCGAACCTCTTCCTGCACAAGGCCGTTCCCAGTAAACTATCGGTGGACGGTCCGGAGAAGGGTCAGGCCGAGCGGGCGGCCGACATCATGAGACTCCTCATCCGCTACCAGGACCTGCTGTGGACGGTAAACCGCTTCTTTCCATCTCGTCTGCGGTCACGAGCCACATATTTTTATGCACACTTTGGTCTGTAAAACGCGGATTAATGCTTGTTTTTGCTGCATTTACACTGTTCTGACCAGCAGGGGTCAGTAGCGTTTGGTGTGAATCACTGTCAGTGAATCATTTTGCCAAGCAGTTGGTTCAATTGATTCAAAAGCTTCAGATCACTAAAGATATGCGCATAAATTATGAGAGTAGGAATCGCATCCCATCAGTTTTTCAGCACCTGATTATAATTCCTGCAAAATCACATTATCGTTTAAAATGTGTTATAATGACATTTAATGACTTTAAATTACATGAAGCATTTCTCATTCTTACTGTTTTTTTTTTTTAGTTAGTTTAGCTTATATTATATCAGGAATGTTTTTTTGCTTCCAATATAGTTTCCAGTTACATGTTTCAAATTAAGGATGTTTTTATGTACAGTTACTTTTATATTCTCTCACATTGCTATTATTGTGCAAAATTAATACTTAGTGTGTTGCAACAATTATAAAAAATACATTTTTATGCATTCATTTTATGTTTGTGCACTTAATAGATTATAATTAGTCAAAACATCACAATTATCGTTTGGGTCCTAAACGAGATCACAATAAAAATGATGCACAATTAAAAAAAAAGTCACATGACTTTGCCTCAACAAATCA
>CM076074.1:33000000-33032500 GCA_038088235.1 Zacco platypus | reverse complement strand
TCACTTTGTCAATTCTGACTTTATATCGTAACTATGATTGTCGTAACATCATAATTTTGCCTTTTTAATATCATAATTGACTTTAATATTTCATCATTTGTCCTTTTTAATCTCATAATTATGAATTCATCTCATAATTGTGATTCAGTTTTCACTTTTTGTCATCATTTTGAAAGAATGTACAAATAGCCACATTTTAAACTGGACATTTTGAACGTTCCGAGAACGTTTCGCTAACGTTGTGAAAACGTTCCCGGAGCACATTTTTGCGAGGCAGGTCGACTCGAAGCGCTGTGTGGCGTGTCACAGTTGGTTGGTCAGGGACAAAGCCTGAAGAAGGATGTTCTGTCAGCAGTAATGATCAGATGTAGGTCAGCGCTGAAGCCCGCGGAGCCGCGCCGACACATGGACGACTTCCCATGAGCGCGCACACACACACACACACACACACACACTCACACATGTGCAGACATTAAAATCATACGTCACGAGCGTCACTCTCGCTTTGTTCGTCAGTCAGTATTTTAGCGTTCTCTGCATTTGTTGTGTAATCAGTATTGTGTGTTGTATCTCTGCGCTGCTGTTGTTCAGTGTTTCTGTCTGACCTTCTGAAATCAAGACAAAGACACTGAGGAGGAACTTCATTTTTGCAGCATGCGGCTGTACTCATGTGAAAGAGTTTGCATTAAATGCTTGTATTTGTGACTTTTGTAAACAGATCTGTATTCCTGATGTAATAAACGGACTCTGAATGTGTTGATGTGACCTGATGTGTGCGAGCGCTGGACTGACGGAGCGGCGTGTCCATCTCCATCTCCCGCTCTTCTGGACTCACGACTGACACATGGAAAAATCATGCTCTTCTAAATCATAATTGTGACATTAAATACAATTAATTCACACATACTAAGACATAAATGAGTTAGTATCTCATAATTATGACTTGGTGTGTCATTTTGGCTTTCTCTTGTAATTTTTAACTCATAATTATGACATGAAAAGTTAATTAGTACGTCAATTTTGACTTTTTATCTCAAAAATTTGATTTTGAGAGAATTTTGAATGTATATCATAAATATGACTCGTAATTTAAGATTTTTTTATTTATTTTTAACTCATAATTATGACATGAAAAGTCAAAGTTATGACTTAGTAAGTCAATTTTGACTTTTTATCTCAAAAATTTGATTTTGAGAGAATTTTGAATGTATATCATAAATATGACTCGTAATTTAAGATTTTTTATTTATTTTTAATCTCACAATCACGACTTTGTGCCAGTTCTCATAATTTTTCAATTTTTCATAATTACTACTTTTTAATATTATAATTATGAGAATGTCATAATTTCAACTCTCTCGTAATTTAGATTTTTCTTAATCTCAAAATTATGTCACTGTCGTTATTTTGACTTTTTAATCTCAAAATTATGACTTAATATTTTATCATTTTTTTTAATCATTTATGACTTAATGCCATAATTCAGATATTTTAATCATTTATATATTATTTCATAATTTTGAGTTTGTCACATTACTCAAACTTATGACATAAACTGATCTAAATTCATACTTATGTTATCATTCATTTTGATTTTTAATCATAATTACGACTTAATATCTCATAATTAAGACTTGGTATGTCAATTTCACCTTTTATGTCCTAATTTCGATTCAATTTTGACTCATAATTGTGTCTTAACTCAAAATTATGACATACAAAGTCTAAACTGATCAAAATGATGATCATTTCTACTTTTTATATCATAATTTTGCCTTTTTATTTCATGATTAAAACTGACCGAAGCATGATTGTGGTGGAAATGTGGATCACAGGTCTCGATGAAGAGGCGGAGCAGATCACATGACTGAGAAAACCCTGTCAGAAACGGTGTTGGTGAAAGATGGAGCTCCATTATGAGGGAATGATGTGTGTGTGTAATGGAGTGTGTCTCGCCACAGCTGACGGACGGATGGAGGAGGGACGAGCGACGGGAGGCAGCGAGACGTGAACGACTATTTCTGGCCTTTCATTCTCGTGTCATTTTGTGAATAAGTGTAATTGTGGGCGATTAGCAATCAGAGTCTTTGTGCGACGGCGTTCCCTCCACCAATCACCGCGGGAGTTCAGCTTGACCCTGTCACATGACCCGCTGTTAGAGGGCCACTTTACCACTTTTGCTGTAATTTCTGCGCACGTGCTGCATTGAAATGACCTTCCCTTTGTGCGCCGCCAGATCTCGCTCAACACACTCGACGAGCAGAGACAGAGACGAGCGCTGCTCGAGCACACAAACAGCTGTTTGAAGAGAAAAGCGCCAATGTAAATGTGAGACTGACTGACGTGAAGTTGTAGGAGAGACACACAGTCCTGCGGCGTCTCCTCCTGCGCGCTCTGCGGCCGCGCGCACGAGTCAAATTCTTCCGTTTATCAGTCGAATCCAGACCTTGCGTTGCTTAGCAACATGTCATGGATCATTCGCCGCCTGGATTTTTCCTGCTTTGTGTGTGTGTGTGTGTTTCAGGTATAATCTACATTATGGGGACAAAATATCCACACAATGGCTGTCTCACACACACACACACTCTTGCATGTTTGGCTTTGATGTGTTATGGGGACGTTCCATAGACATCATGATTTTTATACTGTACAAACTGTATATTCTCTCCCCTGATCTTAACCCGACCCATAAATCTTTTCAAAAACCATCACTTAGTTTGATTTATAAGCCATTTTCCTCACAGGACCAAAAATGACCGTACAAGGACAAGGATTTCGGATATTATCATCTTTGTGGGGCATTTTGTCTTATAATGATGGGTTTACCTGAACAACACACACACACACAAACACACACACATAAAACAAACTCTATCACACACGCACACTCTCACACACGCGCACACACACTCTCACTCACTCTCACACACACACACACACACACACACACACACTCTCTCACACTCTCACATACTCACACACACTCTCTCACACACTCGCACTCACTCACACACACTCTCTCACACTCACACACACTCTCTCTCACACACACACTCACACTCGCACTCACTCACACTCACACACACTCTCTCTCACACACTCGCACTCACTCACACACACACACACTCACACACACACACTCTCTCACACTCTCACATACTCACACACACTCTCACACTCACTCAGACACACACACACACACACTCTCTCACACTCACATACTCACACACACACACACTCTCTCACACTCACATACTCACACACACTCTCTCACACACTCGCACTCACTCACACACACTCTCTCACACTCACACACACTCTCTCTCACACACACACACACACACTCTCTCACTCACACACACACACACTCTCTCACTCACACACACACACACACACACTCTCTCTCTTACTCTCACACTCACTCTCTTACTCTCACACACCTCTCACTCTCATGGTCTCTCACTCTCACATACTCACACACACTCTCACTCACTCACACACACACACACACACACACACTCTCTCTCACACTCTCTCTCACTCTCACACACTCTCTCACACATCTCTCTCACACACATTCTCTCTCTCTCTCACACTCTCTGTCTCTCTCTCTCTCACACACACACTCTCTCACATACTCACACACACGCACTCACTCACACACACACTCTCACACTCACTCAGACACACACACACACACACACACACACACACACACACACACACACTCACACACTCTCTCACACATCTCTCTCACACACATTCTCTCTCTCTCTCACACTCTCTGTCTCTCTCTCTCTCACACACACACTCTCTCACATACTCACACACACGCACTCACTCACACACACACTCTCACACTCACTCAGACACACACACACACACACACACACACACACACTCACACACTCTCTCACACATCTCTCTCACACACATTCTCTCTCTCTCTCACACTCTCTGTCTCTCTCTCTCTCACACACACACACACACTCTCTCTCTCACACCCTCACACATCTCTCTCTCACACACACACACACACTCTCTCTCTTTCACTCACACTCTCTCTCACACACACACTCTCACACACACTCTCTCTCACTCTCTCTCTCACACACACACACACACTCTCTCTCTCACACCCTCACACATCTCTCTCTCACACACACACACACACTCTCTCTCTTTCACTCACACTCTCTCTCACACACACACTCTCACACACACTCTCTCTCACTCTCTCTCTCTCTCACACACACACACGAGGATGAGTCAGTCAGTGTCTAAAAGGCCTCATAGAGAATCAATTAGCATGTAAATGAATGAAGCGGCGGCTCAGAACACTATCTCACATGCAGCAGGAGCAGAACGCAGCGATCCCATCAAAGACCTTCAAAGATATTCAAATCACAGTTTAATCCAGCGGAGGAAATGAGTTAGATTAAAATAAAAGCCCTTTCCACATGCAAATACAAAGCATTAATATAATCATTTATAAAAATTCCCACCATATGGTTCAGTTAAACAGAGCTAAATTAAAGATGGACAGATATAAAAACAAACAGTAAAGGTAAAAACATCACGATTGGCAGAGAACGAGCGCAGGAAACCCTCTTCATTGAGTCTTTTGTAAGGAGGCCATTGAAAAACAGCCGCATTAAACAGCAGCACGCGCTCCCGCTTTGATTCGCTGCCGTCCAATCAGACGGCGGCTCGCTCGGAGATGTTTGCCCGACTCGAGTACACCTGTCCGATGAATGCATTAACCGCCGGCGTTTGATGAAAGCCGTGCTGCTGAGAATGGAGGAAACAACAGTCTGCGACTCATCTGAATCAGTGTCACGCCCCCACCGCTGGCACTACAGCTGAATTATGGGTAAACGAGAGGAACGAGGACGTCCCAGAATTCCTGCCGTAAAGCTGGGAAGTGGCGCTGTCAGCCCACACACACAAACAACGTCACCGCGGGCGATCACGAGCTCGGCCAGGAGTCTGTACAGGCCTGCTTCTCTCCTCCTTTGTTCCTGACTCACACACACACACACACACACACACACACACACACACACACACACTCACGGGCGCCTGTGGGCTCAGAGTGAATGGACTGATATGATTGTAGATGTCACTGTGACCCAGAAGGCCTCAGAACGACTTCCTCTCGGAGCTCAGCTGCTTTTCTCCAGTATAATATTTTCATCGCACATATCATACTTCAATATGAATTTCTTATTTGTGTGATTTTGCATTATTACCCGTTTTAACCATATTTTGTAATTATGTTATTATTCTAAATATTTATTTTATTTTTGACATTATTAAAATGAGAATTTATGGATTTATTTATTTCAATGAGGTTTCTCTGCTCTCTTCATGATTTTGAACATTACATATCATATTTAAATACAAATTATATAAGATTCAACATTTAAAATGATTTTACATTTTCATCTGTAAAGCAATGCTGCTAATATTTTTTTTGCATAATTTTATTACTATTTTAAATATTTGTCTTATTTTATGAAATTTAAAATCAAATCAATTAACTAATTAATATTTAATAATATTTTTCCTATCGTTTTATTATTATTATTATTATTTCAAATATTTTTATTTAATTATTTTAAATATTTTACTTATTTTATACAAATATCATTTATAAATGATTTTCACATTATAATAATATTTTGATGACCATTTTGAAACATTACAAATCATATTTAAATTTTTACATTATCATCTGTAAAGCAATATTGCCTTATCCTTATGTTTAACTGTATTCAATAATATTTTTTCCAATAATTGTATTATTATTTTAAATATTTGACTTATTTTATGCTAATATAATTTATAGATTTACTTTAAGATTTTCACATAATATTTTGATGATGATTTTGAAACATTACGAATTATTTAAATATGAAATCTATATTATTAAATATATTTTAATGATTTTACATTTTCATCTGTAAAGCAATATTGTGTTTAACTATTTAATAAATACATATTTTTTCCTAATTTTAAATATTTGACTTATTTCATGCAAAAACAATATGATTTTCAAATTATAATATTTTGATGATCATTTTCAATATTACGAATCGTTTAAATATGAAATCTATCATATTTGAATGATTTTACATCATCATCTGTAATGCAATACTTTTTATTTTTTAAAAGAATATTTATTTATAACAAGAATTGTTCGTCATGCTTAATTTTAGACTCACTAATGCATTCATTCGTTCATTTTCACATCTCTCTCCTCGTGTAAAGCTGTACGAAACCGATTCCTTTTTCTGAATAGTTGGTCTAAAATTCCTCGTGTGCGGCAGACAGACAGGCTTCCTCTCATGTTTTCAATTGGTCTCTTTCTCTGGATTTCTGTCGTTCTCTCCGCCCGTCTCCTGCCCTTATTTCTGCCACCCAATTACCGTGACCATGGCAACTATCTTGGAATACGGCCCACAGACACTTTGAGCATTAGCAGTTTACTGCCCGTCTCTCGCTCACAGAAGTCATCCTCCATTGAGGTCCAAAGCTAAATAGATAACCATGGCAACCAATTTGCTGTAATATCAATAATAGTGTGTATTAGAGGCCACTGAAATTATCTGTGTTTTGCCTTTTCATGCTCAGACCCGCTGAGTGTCTCTCTCTCTCAGTGTGTTTCAGATGCATAGACATCACAATACGGAGGAAAAGTGGTGAAATGTTTAAACCAGGGAATAAATCTGGGCCTCAAAATCATACATCCATTTTCTTCTAGTTTTTTTACATTGTTTCGTCGCTCGTCTGGAGTAGTGGTCGACCGATATTGATCTTTATGCTGATGAACTGATATATAATCACATCACACTACTTAATTAAAAGAGTAACACTTTAGTTTAGGGTCCAATTCTCTCTCACTACTAACTAGTTGCTTATTAGTAGCATATTACTATAAAGCACATATTAATGCCTTATTCAGCATGACCATATTCTACATCCCATAATCATAAAACTAACTACTAATAAGCAGTAATTAGGAGTTTATTCAGGCAAAAGTCATAGTTAATAGTGAAAATTGGACCCTAAACTTAAGTGAAAAGGGGAGATGTCATGAAAATCTGACTTTTTCCATGTTTTAGTGCTATAATCAATGGAAGCCCGTTCCCGCCACTGTTGAGAAAAAAAAAATATTCCGTAAGTCATAATAATGAGAAACTTTCTCATAATAATGAGAATGATAATAATAATAATAATGAGATGTTAAATCATTATTATGAGAAAGTTTCTCATTATTATGAGATACTAAGTCATTATTATGAGAAAAGTTTCTCATTATTATGAGATACTAAGTCATTATTATGAGATACTAAGTCATTATTATGAGAAAAGTTTCTCATTATTATGAGATACTAAGTCATTATTATGAGATACTAAGTCATTATTATGAGATACTAAGTCATTATTATGAGATACTAAGTCATTATTATGAGATACTAAGTCATTATTAGGAGATACTAAGTCATTATTATGAGATACTAAGTCATTATTATGAGATACTAAGTCATTATTAGGAGATGTTAAGTCATTATTATGAGATACTAAGTCATTATTAGGAGATGTTAAGTCATTATTATGAGATACTAAGTCATTATTATGAGATACTAAGTCATTATTATGAGATACTAAGTCATTATTAGGAGATACTAAGTCATTATTAGGAGATGCTAAGTCATTATTAGGAGATGCTAAGTCATTATTAGGAGATACTAAGTCATTATTATGAGATACTAAGTCATTATTATGAGATACTAAGTCATTATTAGGAGATGTTAAGTCATTATTATGAGATACTAAGTCATTATTATGAGATGTTAAGTCATTATTATGAGATACTAAGTCATTATTAGGAGATACTAAGTCATTATTAGGAGATACTAAGTCATTATTAGGAGATACTAAGTCATTATTAGGAGATACTAAGTCATTATTAGGAGATGTTAAGTCATTATTATGAGATACTAAGTCATTATTAGGAGATACTAAGTCATTATTATGAGATACTAAGTCATTATTAGGAGATACTAAGTCATTATTAGGAGATACTAAGTCATTATTAGGAGATACTAAGTCATTATTAGGAGATACTAAGTCATTATTAGGAGATGCTAAGTCATTATTAGGAGATACTAAGTCATTATTAGGAGATACTAAGTCATTATTAGGAGATACTAAGTCATTATTATGAGAAAGTTTCTCATTATTATGACTTACGGAATATTTTTTTTTCCTCAACAGTGGGGGGAACGGGCTTCCATAATAATCAGTGCATCTACCAACACAGAAAAGGTGAAAAAGGACAAACCAGTAAATGTTTTGGCAAGCCTTTCTCTGCAGGCGTGTGAAAAAACGAGATTTCGCTCCCAGAGTGACGTAGGAAGGGGATCTTGTTAAAATATTACCGCTTTCCAACAACGGCGCCGCCATTTTGTTTTCGCAAGCAACTACTGTGTACTAGTTCTAACGCCATAGCAATCATGAACGTTAGCCTGGTGTGTGTGACTCTGTTTGGCAAACAGGTGACGTTATGCTATGTATAGAGGGCGTTCATACGGGTTTTGCACAAAATATTACACATGCTAGTGATGAGTTGATCAACTCCACAGCAATTACATCAATTTATCCACTAACCGTTCAGAAACGTCTAAAAGTTGAACTTCTTCCTGAGTCTCTCCATCAGTTTGAACACTTTCCTCATTTTGTCTGCGTGAGATTCTCCAGCTTTGTTGTTGTTGAGCTGTTAAAGCTCCGCCCTCTTCTGGAGCAGCAGCTCATTTGCATTTAAAGGGACACACACAAAAACGGCGAGTTTTTAAATCACACCCAAATATGGGCAAGGCTTATTACATCTTGTGAAAAGGGCATTATAGTTCCTCTTTAAAAGATAGTAAAATATATATACATAATTCAAATGCTGAAATATAATATGTATTTATTTTATACTCAATTAGAACTTTCATGCTTTTTTTAAGTGTCACAAACAGGTTTCATTTTCATTATGCTAAATTTTCATATTTCTTTTGAATTTGGGTGAAATATTTAGCTTGACAATCATAAAATCTGTAACTATCTGTCTGTCTGACTGAGCGTGTGTGTGTGTGTGTGTGTGTGTGTGTGTGTGTGTGTGTCACTGCTCAGTGTGCTGCTAAATCAACCAGAAGAGCAGAATGAGTGTTTATTTCAGCAGAATTCAACCAAAAGTCTCTCTTCAGGGGGTTGAAATCTGAACCACGCCTGCTTCTCTTGATTTCGATGTGCAACACTCACACACACACACACACTGTGTTTTCATGTTTTATGGGGACATTCCATAGGTGTAATGTTTTTATACTGTACAAACTGCACATTCTGTCCCCTTACAAGAAAATGTTCTGCTATTTTTACATATTTACTACTTTTTTAAAGCTATTTGAAACATGAGGATGTATGAAATTTCACGTTTACATTGTAATACCACCCATGTCATTATACACGTGTGTGTCCTCATAAATCACAAAAACACACAGCTTCTCCCCGTGTAAATAACATCGGCTCCATCATGACCATGTGCTCATAGACACACTGGAGCTCATCATATTTGTTCAACCTGTCTGGCATTTACCCACAGTTCTCCAGGAGCCCGTCACATCGACTCCAGAGGTTCGTGTTCAGAGATACAGGTCATTATATAAATCAATATCTAATACCCTGAGAACTCCCATTCAAACAAGACTAAAGCCGGATGCAAATGTAATTAATCATAAATAACAACGGGTCAAGTATTTCACAGAGAACAGGATTAGAGAGTGTCTGATGTCTGAGAGGACGGAGGGTCAGCGGCACATTCACAGCCGTTAACGGAGCCGAGAGCCGTTCTCACCTCACACAGATTGATGCTGCTTCCCTCTCCGACCGACTGCAGCTGGAGCGGCAGATAAAAATTGCACCTTTCAGAAGTGATTATCTGTGATCGAGTGTGTGTGTGTGTGCGTGTGTGTGTGTGTGTGAGAGACTGAAATCAAAGGAAAGTCACAATTATCCCTCCATTACTGCTACAGCACAACACAAAGAACACAGAGAGAAAGATGGACAAAAACAACATGAGAGGAACGGATTAAAAAATGAAAAATGACCGTCCCTCAACGACAGAAGTTTAATTTATGGCTGAATTACTCTTTTGAACATTCAAAGACAAATGTATGAAATATAGGTGATACACTTACGTTTGGAATAATTATGATTTTTTTTTTAATGTTTTTGAAAGGAGTCTATTGAGCACATCAAAGTAAAAACAGTAATACTGTAAAATATAATTACAGTTGTGCTGCATTTTTTTGTGGAAATCATGATACATTTTATTTTTCAGGATTCTATGAATAGAAAGTTCAGAAGAACAGAGTTTAATTGAAAACGAATCTTTTGGAACATTAAAAATGTCTTTGTCACTTTTGATCAATTTAATACGCCCTTGATGAATAAAAATAATCAATCAATTAAAAAAATTTAAATTTTAAAATCTGAAGTAGCACAGCCGTTTTCAACATTGCTAATAATAATAGTAATCAGAAATGTTTCTTTAACAGGAAATCAGCACTCTAAAAAATATTGTGTTGGCTCTATAAAAAAAAATTTAAAAAAATTAAACGCAACAGTTTGCATCAATTTATTTGAGTTAAGACAACTTTGAGTGAATTTACATACCACCAACAAGCTATAGTATTTAAATCGAGGGAACGATTTACTTTCTTTTATTTTCTGCACGTCATGTGGAGGGCTCCGTACTATTTGTACTATTTGTGTGTTTATGCAACAAATTATTAAGTTGATTACTCCAAAAGCAATTAGCGCAGACACTGCGTATAGAGTTTACCTTCATGTTTCTCTTCAGCAAAAACTTCAACATTACAGAAACTCTTTAAAATGTCAAACATAACGGCAATCCACCGCTTAATTTCCAAAGTTAGAGACAATTTCATTACGCTACAACTTAATTTAAAAAAAAAAAAGCCAATTAACGCAGAAATATGAGTTTAAGTTGATGTAATGATCAACATTATTGTCAACAGAACTCAATAAAATAATGTTTGCAACTTAATTAAAACAATAATTAGAACTTGCAACCATCTATTTCTTTAAGTTGTGGTACCAGAGAATGATTTCTGAAGGATCATCTGAAAATTCAGCTTTGATCACTGGATATAAATTATATTTTACTATATATTCACATAGAAAACAGATGATTTACATTGGAATAATATTTCACAATTTTTACTGTATTTTTGATCAAATAAATGCAGCATATTAGAAATGATCCTTCAGAAATCAGTGACACTGAAGACTGGAGTAATGATGCTGAAAATTCAGCTTTGATCACTGGATATAAATTATATTTTACTATATATTCACATAGAAAACAGATGATTTACATTAGAATAATATTTCACAATTTTTACTGTATTTATGATCAAATAAATACAGCTTTGGTGAGCAGAAGAGACTCTTTCAAAAACATTAAAAATGCAATTATTCAAAACATTAGTGTATATCAACTGTATTTTTCACATTTAGACACAAAGAGCAGACATATTCTATTGAAAGCCCACATTGCAGAAGCTGAACCGGCGTGTATTCGCATATATATTGTTTTCATGTAACCGAGAAGATGATTGAGGGGCCCGTCCACAATGTCAGATAATGGCTAAAGACAAATGGAGCATTTCCACAGCAAACAAAATGAATAGTCTTTGATTTTACAGCCTCCCTGTGAGGAAACAAGATAATGGAACAAACCGAACTAAACCGAAAGGCAATCCTATAGGAAACATGTTTGCTTTTCTGCAGTGATGCACATTTGTTATAAAGCCACATGACCGCGCTTTGTGATGCAGAATGTCTGCGTTTGGCTTTTCCGTGCAGAAAAAAAGCGAGATCCGTCAAACAACACCATCATATTGACCTCATGATATCGTGCTTTCGTTCGTTACGGAGGTTAAAGCACAGCTGCCAGACACACTAACCTCCCGTCTGACCCTCCAAACTCTCCTGTAGATGGTCGTGGTCATGAAGAGCTGACGCACGCGACACGCACTTGACCTCAGGTGAAAGGAAGCGGGTGTTTTAAAGGGCAGCAGGACTGCGGGGTGGAGCCCCGATGAACTGCTGCCAAACATGCTGAGAGAACAGAGACGCACCACCTGCAGCGACGCTCCAGACGCTCGACAGGAGACTCCGATCGGGAGCCTTCTGCCTCTTTTGAGAGACTGTGGAGTATAGTGAAACTCTAAAGTGTGGATATAACGTATCGGAGGGTTAACCTGTTGATCACAGAGGTTTATGACTCAGACAGCAATATAATCAACACTTTCAAGGTCCAGAAAGTAAAACAGTCATGTGATGCAGTGCTTCAAGAGACACAATACTTTCTGACTTTACTCAACAATCTCTTCTGTGTCGTTCTCGTATGTTGTTCACGTCCAGCTCTTCCAGGTTCTCCGTCAGAACGACTCATTATTGGCTCCTGCGTCAGCGTCACACGCATGCGTCTGATCACATGATCAGCTTCGGCCAATACCGAGCCGGCGTTCAGACGTAAACACGGAAGCGAGGATAATAACAGAGAAGAAGAGATTGTTGAGTAAAGTTATTTTTGCGCACAGAAAGTATTGTGTCTCTTGAAGCACTGAATCACGTGACTGTTTTGACATGCCTTTAGTACGGTGGCCGAGAGAGCTCAAAGCGCTGCAAATAAGAAAACACATGCAAATAAAAAAATCGTGATCATCAGTTTGACAACACACGTGCTGCAAATCCTCACAACACATGCAAACACAAAAACGCGCTGCAAATACAAAAAGCACTGAAAATAGCACAAAACACAACGGAAATGTTTCAAGGGGACCCCAAAAAGTGACGGACCCTACTAGGACGTGCGTCCAAAACCAGTTCAACTCACCCTTCACTCATTCTCTAATCCCTATATAGTGTACGGCATTTGAGTGCACGATGTGTTCACAATCATTAAATACTATAAAAACTGCAAACAAAAATAAACAACTGTACATTATTTGATGTATTTATTATTTTTAATAAAGTGTTTTTCAGTTTCTAGAAGCTCACGCTCACAGATGATGTGGTCGTCGAGCGCCTCAGGCGGCCGTTATGATGACGTCACATTAGTACGCTACAGATGATTAACCAATATTATTAAATCATTAACTAAATTATCATCTCTTAAAGTTGAATGAGTGAACAACAATGCCACATATTAAAACACTTTTCTGTTAGTGAAACACATTACATGGAGTTAATGCCTACATGATATATTTAATGTTTTTTAGTTTGTGCTGTTGTCAAGTAGGGTCCGTCACTTTTTGGGGTCCCCTTGAAACATTTCCGTTGTGGTTTGTGCTTTTTGCAGCGCATTTATGTGTTTGTAGTGTGTTTTTGTATTTGCAGTGTGTTTTTGTATTTGTAGCGTGTTTTTGTATATGCAGCGCGTTTTTGTATTTGCATGTGTTGTGAGGATTTGCAGCACATGTGTTGCCAAACTGATGATCACATTTTTATTTGCATGTGTTTTTTTTATTTTCATGCGTTTTCTTATTTGCAGCGCTTTGAGCTCTCTCGGCCACCGTACTTTAGTTCCATTCTGGACCTTGAAAGTGTTGATTATTTTGCTGTCTGAGTCATAAACCTCATCAAAAATATCTTCATTTGTGTTCTGAAGATGAACGAAGGTGTGGAACGACATGAGGGAGAGGAACTAATGACTTTGGGTGAATTAACCTTTTAAATATACATGCATATTTTGCAATTATGCTATTCGCAATGCTTCATGGGATTGTAGTTCTTTCCCCTCACTAAAACCGTAGGCCTGACACAGTCTTGTAATGCAACATAGTGGCTTAAAATGCTTTAACAAAGACATTTTTTGAAATCCCAATGGGAGAAATGAATGGAAAAAATACTTTTTGCAGGCACTAATGCACTCTATAGGAAACAGAAGCCATCATGCGAGAGCTCACAGCGACTGCCGCCTCGGGGATCACACACACACACACACACACACACACACACACACACACACGCCGAGTCAAACGCATGAGTGCTGGTTATTGATGTCTTGAGCAGGGGTACGTTTACTGATGCCCTCGGGTATCACCTTTGACCCTCTCCTTGAGTCCAGCATCGGGGTCAGTTAAAGAAGAAAACCATGAATCGACTCACGCATGACATGATGAAATCTGTTCATGTTCAAATGCAAGACTAGCTTTATATGACTATTACAGTTAGAAACTGTCCAAAGGTTTGACTCGAATTAGTCCAAAATTAACAGAGTGTGTGTTTGTGTCTTAATAGCGTCTGCATCGAAGGGTTAAAGAGTCATAAACACTTGAAAACTGTTTGATTCACAGAAGGTCTCCAGACAACATTTGTTGTATTTCTTCACAGATCAAGAGCGGCGATGTTGAATCTTGTGTTGTTAATGAACACAGACTCAAGTGCTCCAGGGTTTCCCGAGCACTTGTTATTCCTGCTTGGTCCAATTAAAATCAAAGAAAGCGCGCTCGATGACGTCACAACGCAACGCTTTAAGAGCTATGAATATTTATGAGGCTCTCAGCGAATAAATGCAAGAGATGAGCGAGTTGATGCAAAAACATCACATTTTTCATATTCGCTGATATAATGTGAACACTTTACAGTTGTGACCGTCGCTGCACTCAGTTACGAAAAAAAAAACACATTTGCATCTCATTTGAATAAGCGCACTGTTATTAAAAGCAGGTGGTCTTCATCACAAGGAGTCCGCTTTTAATGACTGTAATTATTGCTGTTTCAATAGGACGCTCACTTAAGGATAGTTGGTTTTATTTCAGAAGAAAAAAAATACCATGAAAAAAAAAAACGTTCCTGTTTAAATACTCGATCCCGGGTTTTCATTTGCTCGGATGAAGTCAACAGCGAGAGTTTCCTCACAGATCTGCTGCAGCATTGATTTGTAAACGTGTTATTTTGTTTAACAGGACACAAAACTGTCCCATGTGGAAAACGGCGCTGTTTCTCTTCATTTATTCATGAGCCAAGAGACTAACACGTTCAACGCGCGCAGACTGCCAGTGAGCGCACACGCTCGCGCTTTTTTATGATTCAAATTTATATTTCAGAACATTTTTATGCACAGCATCTTATCTGAAAATATTGTATAATATCAGTATATAGACTGAAATTATACCCCCCCCCACCCAACACACACACACACACACTCACACTCATGTTGTGTTTTCATGGTTTATGGGGTCATTCCATAGGCGTAATGGTTTTTCTACTGTACAAACTGTACATTCTGTCCCCCTACACTACCCCTACCCCTAAACCTACCCATCACACTAAAGGTTCTGCTATTTTAGATTTTCAAAAAAGATAATTCTGTATGATTTATAAGCTTGTTTCCTCATGGGGACCAACAAAATGTCCACACAAGATCAACATTTACTAGTATTACTGTACCTGTGGGGACATTTGGTCCCCGTAATGTAGGGAATACCCCCACACACACACACACACACACACACACACACTCCATGTATCAGTCTATAATGGATGATAGCAAGAAGCATATAATGGAAACAGATTGCTGTGTTGATTGTGTAGGCCTCAGGCTCTCGATCCCAGAGGAGCAGAGCCAGTTTACAGTGTGTTCAAAGGAGAGGGCTAAAAGGCAATTACAATGTTAATGTGTCCTGGCGGGGGGGAACAGCCACCGAACGAACGAACAAGGAGAGAAAAATCCACCAGGTGATGGAGTGTGTCAGCACTGCTAGAAATACTGTTGTCTGGACCGCCAGAGGAGAGTAAAACGGCAGCAATCAACAAGGAAAGACACACGCATGAATATGAGCAGGTCACTTCAGAAAAGAGAGGGGTTGCGCTTTTATCTGACATGTAGAGAGAGAGAGAGAGAGAGTGACAGATTGAAGGGCTGTGTGTGTGTGTGTGTGTGTGTGTGAGCCGTATTCATTCTCTGCACTAGCAGGGTTAATATAACCCACATCTCTCCCGGGATCTCATAATAGGCCATTAAACAGGCGCATTAGGATAAATGAAAAGGCTTTTAAGTGGTTACCACAAGACCACCTGGATTTCACTCTCGTGTGTGTGTGTTTATGGCTAAAAGGGATGAATTTATTTGAGTTATGGGATGTGATTTTTCTATTTTTGTTGTTCGACTCTCAACGTGTCTCTGCCTCAGTGAATTTGGTCATTTGCAGATTCATTTCAGAGCTATATATATATATATATATATATATATATATATATAAAATATAAAATATAAAATATAATATAATATAATATAATATAATATACACACACTCTCTAAAAAAAATGCTAAAAACATTTTAAAACGTTAAAAACGTTAATAAACCCAGCGGTTGGGTTAAATGTTTGCCCTGCTGAGTAGTTCTTATTTAACTCAACTATTTAAAAATTACTGTATTGCTTCTTTAAAATGAACCCAAAGTATGTTGGAAATTAAAATGTAGTAACGTGTTTCATAAATCAACATTTATTAATAAGTTTAATAAATAATAATGAAACAATAAACATTAATGAAATTGCTTATTAATACATTTTCACCTTTTGAATATTATTGTTGCCTCTAGTCATTATGATTGGGTTGTTTTAACCCAGATATTTAATTTTAACCCAGCGAATGGGTCATTTTAACAAAGCGATTTGGTCATTTTAACCCAACAATCGGGCTGGTTTAACCCAGTGAATGGGTAGTTTTAACCCACCCAGCAATTGGGTTAAATGTTTGCACAATCGCTTTGTTAAAATAACCCATTCGCTGGGTTAAACCAATCCAATTGTTGGGTTAGAACACAATCGCTTTACTAAAACAAACAGCTGGGTAGTTTTATTTCACTCAACTACCGTTTAATAATTACTGTATTGCTCATTTAACATGAACCGAAAGTATATTGGAAATGAACATTAATATGTTTAATGAATAACAATTAAACATTTATTAAATTGCTTATTAATAAATGTTCACCTTTTGATTATTACTGTTGCCTCTAATAATGGTGTCTGATTTTTAATTTCCAGCCTATTTTGAGATCCTTTAACATCCTTTGCCTCTTTCCAGTGTCTTTTACAGTGAAAAAGGTTCTTTGGATGATTAAAATGCCCTTTAAACTAAAAGGCAGAAATAGTTCTTTACTATTAAAACTGTAAAATGTGTGTTCTGGAACGACAACATTCAGCTTCTTAAATGACAGATTCATTTGCAAATCCAATATTAACCATCATCATCACACATGTGACCACTGCATATGATGAAAGTTGGATACAGTGACTCCACATATTTGTTCTGATAGAGGCTAATCAGCACAATAACGCATTTGGGATTGTGATGCTAATAGTAATGGATTCGGAGAGGGGCCGATACGCGCCGAGGGCTAATTTGGACGCGGCCCCCGGAGACCCACGTGTCTCTTCAGTTTGGCTCTATAATTGAAGTGTGTTATGTGTTATTTTCCGCCTCGCTGAGCCGCAGAAGAGGCTGCCAGTGCGGGAGACCGTCTGAAACACGAGGAAATGAACGTGGAAAGATCTCATCTGACCTCTTCCTCTGATTCCGGCTGTCTGGACAACAACTGTATTTGTAACCCTCACACTGCACGCGTGTTTTGGATGCAAACGCAGCTTTAGAAGAAGAAGTAGAAAGATGTCAGAAGTCATCTCGAGCCTCATCATAGTTTTCAGTGCGGAGCTCATTAATGATCCGTCTCTATAGAGCCGAGGAGGAAGAGGGAATTGCTCTGCTACACTAGTTCAGCTCAGACCAGCTCAGTGAAGTGTGTAATGAGAAAAAGGAATGGGATGGAGGGAGGGAGAGAGAGAGATGCGGATCGTTTTGTCCGACGAAAGCCTTTTGTTTCAGGATCCGCCGTGACAAAACAAAAAGACACTGCTTTTCCTGCGACAATAGTGCGAGATCACCTTGTGGAGCGTGATAACATTGAACCGAGCACAAAGACTGCGGCGCAACTGATCCTGGATCAGTGTCCCGGGGGAGAGATTGAGGGTCGGCACCCTGACCTCTTATTGCCCTCTATGATATTCCTGAAGGGTAATAAACTGAACGAGAAGATCCACCACATGTGAGAGAAACACAATCCAGCCATGAGTGAAGCAAAATCAGAATGGGAATGGGAATGATAAGAGTGATTGAGGAAAATCACACTGGAGAAGTGTCTGACTCCAAATCCTCTAGCCTTAGAGCTCTATTATTTTATAGAATTATATTAGTCAAGTCACTTTTACTTATATAGCGCTTTTTACAATGCAAATCGTGGCAAAGCAGCTTTACATTAAAAATTGGCAAATCATTTTTGGTGCACAGCAGCTCCCAAAGAAAATGGTGTCATTGTCCATCTTATTCTATGTATTATTGATACATATTACTATACATTTTATATTAAATTACAAGTCGTTTTCTCCTATAATTCTGTGCATGTATGAGCGGAATTGGCTGTAAAAAGAAAAAAGCCCGTCTGCGTCTGCGCAGCTCTTGTCGCGATTGTGTGTTTACAGCTGTAGATCACTCGAGCTCTGCGCGCGGCTGATAACAACACTCCGGTTAACCCGTTCCGCTCCCACCGGGAATCAGAGGCCGAGAGGCCGAGCACTGCCTGCGGGGATAAGGAAACCCTCCGGGGGAAAGACCTTCAGAGAGATTAGATATGACAAATACAGCAGGGCAACACGATGATTTTTATATATAGAGATCTATATAACCTACACAGCAGCACCGAGTAACGATGGGTTATACATGTATATTTGGAATGAGATTTGGTGCAAAAATTGTTAAGCACTCAATCACATGATATTTCATGTAAGAAACTAAATTAAGCGATTTAGATTCGATAAAACCGATTTACAATTTACAGCCAACGTGCGTGATATTTACAAACACGAAATGCGTCATTTGTTTTCATTAAAACAATCTACTACAAAATCATCCAATAAGATTCACAAGATTTATGCTTTTATTTTAAATGTAAATATTAGTTATTTTAGAGAATTGCGTATTTTTTGGTTATTCGTTAATATCCGAGCTTCTGATATATTTGTAATTTATTTAGTTAAATAGAAAAGTCTGTCCAGCTGAGCGCGCGAGTATCGCTATATTGTCTAGGTATGATATGAATTTGTTCAGTTCTGACAACACGAAACGTGGATTTATTTAAAATCAACTGAGAGTTTTATATTATTTCACTTTTTTTTTTTTTTAAGTGAATAATTCGATCCGAACGAACGCGACTGTAATTTTGATCACAGGCCTAAACGGGTTTTATAAAGCGCACTGAAGTATGCATGCATAAATATTATAAATATAACTACGACGAGCTCGTGCAAATGAACGGAAATTCCATCAGAGAGAAAAAGAAACCTTGTTTTTGTCGCTTAATAACTTTTTTCAAAATTCACTCTAAAAGTGTCCGAGATGATGATGATGATGCCCAATGCACAGTTTCTGCACCGTGACAAATAATCCATGAGAAATATATTTTTTAAACAATTAAAAAAAAAATGTATTTAGTCAACTACAAGTCTAAATCAATGAAATCTGCAGCGCGTTTCTTGCTCACTCCCTTGTCGAATGAAAGGTTTTTAAATCCGCTCAAGAGTATTCCAACAACTCGTCTCTTCTTGCTGAAAATGAGTTCAAACTGAAGCAATAAAAACTGGAGAATTCAAGCTGCAACGGGAAAAGACAACAAGTATATTTCGGGAATACTTTTAGTGTCCTAGTGTCCATTTAAGACCTAGTCCGGTGTGTGGAGACGGTTTATATATACGTAAAGTTATGCAACACTATGAGACCCCGGATGCCATTGGGTGTTGTGACCAAGTATATTGGGCATAATGAGAGTGGAGAGGAGGATGGGGTACTGCAAGCACCTCCCCTAGAAATGCAGCAAATCTTTACCCTGGCTTTTTTTTTTTTCCCTCTCTCTGCCGGTGCGGAGTAGCGCGCGCATTGGGAGCCGGAGACGCGCGTTACGCGCGAGACTCTTAGCATTGGCAGGCTGACGGTGACACGTGCCTCTCTCTCAACACCCCCGAGCTCCCGTGTACCGCATTGGCATCAGCGACGGCCACTGAAACGCAGGAGTCGAAGCTGTGCCACGGATACAGAGAACGGAAGAGCCCGCGCAAAACTGCGAACATCCTCCTTTACGCACTGGACATTAAACTTGCTCTCACCCGGGAAGCGCGCATAAGAGTTCGGCCAGAAAAAACAGAGAGAGGAGCGGGTGAGCAGGATGCAGGCGCCAGGCATCATTTACGTCTGAAAGTGACATGAACCACGGAATTAGCAAAAACACCAGGCGTGATTTCAGTCAGAGCTGGAGATAACGAGCACGCGTCACTCCGAGAGTCCTTCGCTTCGTGGACGCGCAGACAAAGAACTCCGGTCGCACACTAAATATCTAGAAAAGAGAGAGTGAGACACATTTGCAGAGGTTTTTGAACAGTCTCGCTTAGAAGCGCAATCATGGCCACGTTAATTAGAAGCAAGATCTCCAACAAGCTCTCCAACGCGGCCACCACGGTCACCAATAAGTCGCAGGCGAAGGTGAGCGGGATGTTCGCCAAATTGGGGTTCCAGGCCGCCACCGATGAAGAGGGTTTGGGCTTCGCCGCCTGCGATGATCTGGACTATGACCACAGGCAGGGGCTTCAAATGGACATCCTTAAAAACGATGAAATTGGAGGAGAGGGCGGCGGGGAAATGGGGGGCGAGGGGACGGTCGAAGGGGACAGCCATTACCAGAGGGATGGAACGGGTCCACCGCCCTCAGCGTCCAAAGACGGAGAATTTTGCTCCGAACTCGGCAGCCTGGACAAGCCAAAAATCACTGCTTGGGAAGCAGGATGGAACGTGACCAATGCGATCCAGGTAAGGACGCATCGTGAGGCACAGCGATGCATATCAAACTGTGAACATACATTGACATTCCAAAGTTTTTTTTTTTTTTCTTTCCTGTTAATAAATATGGGAATGTTGCCTAAAATCAGTATACATTTAAAAAAAAAAAATAATAAGAAAAAAAAAGGTTAGTCCCCAATGACGTAGTTTTTCTCGAGCTGATGTCGTGTCACGGGGGATCTGATGGACTGAGGCGGTTAATCAAGCCAACCCACTCCACTTACATTTCTATACTGGCCTTTTGTGGCCACGGACGCAGATTTGCACGAGTTATTCTGGCTTTTTTCGACGCGCGTAAACACTAAATCCGTTTCAAATTGCGCATTCGAGAGGATACACGGAAACGGGCTTAAAATGCATTCTCGAATGTGTGCTTGAACGATACAGCCCAACACATTTAATCATGCGCAGTTAAACCTCTTAATATCCAAACTGGCATCCGTGACGTGACTCCCTGCCCGTTTGATTCATCCTGATGACGACACAATGAGGCGAGCGTGACTTTGCTCACAGCAAATGGAATGTCCGGACTGCATTCCCAAAGCTCCACCACAACACCTGCAGTGCATTTAGAAGCTGACCCAACCTAAACAATGTCACACCAATGATGGGTTTACTTTTAAGGCTGGGGTGGGGGGTGGGGGGGGTGTTACACTGTGAATGATGTGAACATGTTGTATAAAAACCCTTGCTATGCTTATTTCCCCAGGGCATGTTTGTTCTTGGGTTACCCTACGCCATTCTCCACGGCGGATATCTCGGACTGTTCCTCATTATATTCGCCGCCGTCGTGTGCTGCTACACGGGGAAAATCCTCATCTCTTGCCTCTACGAAGAAAACGAAGACGGCCAGTTGGTACGAGTGAGAGACTCGTACGTGGATATTGCCAACGCGTGCTGCGCGCCGCGCTTCCCCGCGCTGGGAGGCCACGTCGTCAACGTAGCCCAAATCATCGAGCTGGTGATGACCTGCATTTTGTACGTGGTCGTGAGCGGAAACCTGATGTACAACAGCTTTCCCACCCTTCCCGTGTCCCAGAGGTCCTGGGCCATCATCGCCACCGCCGCTCTTCTGCCTTGCGCCTTCCTCAAGAACCTCAAAGCCGTGTCCAAGTTCAGCTTGCTCTGCACCATCGCGCACTTTATCATCAACATCCTAGTCATCGCCTACTGTCTGTCCAGGGCGCGAGACTGGGCGTGGGACAAGGTCAAGTTCTACATCGACGTCAAGAAGTTCCCCATCTCCATCGGCATCATCGTCTTCAGCTACACCTCGCAGATCTTCCTGCCCTCGCTGGAGGGGAACATGCAGAAGCCCAGCGAGTTCCACTGCATGATGAACTGGACTCACATCGCTGCCTGCATCCTCAAAGGCTTGTTCGCCCTGGTGGCTTACCTGACGTGGGCCGACGAGACCAAGGAGGTGATCACGGACAACCTGCCGTCGAGCATCCGAGCCGTGGTCAACCTCTTCCTGGTGTCCAAGGCGCTGCTGTCGTACCCGCTGCCGTTCTTCGCCGCCGTCGAGGTCCTGGAAAAGACTTTCTTCCAAGACGGAGGCCGCGCGTTCTTCCCGGACTGCTACGGGGGCGACGGGCGGCTCAAGTCGTGGGGTCTCTCGCTCCGCTGCGCCCTGGTCGTGTTCACCATGCTCATGGCCATTTACGTGCCCCACTTCGCGCTCCTCATGGGTCTGACGGGCAGCTTGACGGGCGCGGGTCTGTGCTTTCTCCTGCCCAGCCTTTTCCACCTCAAGCTGCTGTGGAGAAAGCTCCTGTGGCATCAGGTCTTCTTCGACGTGGCCATATTTGTAATCGGGGGCATATGCAGCATTTCCGGGTTCATTCATTCCGTCGAGGGTCTGATCGAGGCATACAAGTACAACATCCCAGATTAGCTCGGTAGTTTGGTGATTTGGTGTTACAACGCATCCCACATATTGACAACCAAACCAATAAGTCCCCCCCCCGCCCCCTCCCAACAAAAAAAATAAATAAATAAATAAAAAATAATGAACCCCGGTTCATTCATTCAAGCATCTGCAAATAAGACATTGACATACAATAAATAAAACAATATGAGAAATGCCTTGGACAAACAGCGCGCGTTACACATAGACACCAGAGCAAAACATTTATTTATTTTTTTGGTTTTCCTTATAAAGCGAGTTAATGGTTTACATGAGAATTTATTTCAGACTGGATTTGACTCCAAATCGAGGAAGAAATCATTTCACCCAACAATTAAAAAAAAAACAAAAAACGCGTGGATCTGAGTGCAAGATGTGCTGTGAGAGTGCGATCTGCAATACACGAACAAAAACAAATTAAATCACAGGGGACCAACGTCATGGCAATAAACACACACTAGAATATGTACTCACCTTAATGTGTAAAAACAAATTTATGGAGTTTCCGAAATTCGTTCCGAGGACAAACATGCGTATTATTTATTACAGTTTGCATTTACTGAACCAAAATGGAGGGCGAGTGACAGAGACGGCCTGTGAAGAGAAGTACTTTAACTATGCATTATGAACGTATGATGTCCATGCAGTATTAGAGATGTTCTGGTCAATCCGAAGAAAAAGAGGGTGTTATTCACATGTGAGAATTTCGTTTAAATCGCTCTACCGGAAAACACACAAAGAGACTCGTATTTTTACATCGAAATAACAAAAAATGAAGAGGAAAAACAGCTAGTCCGAAATTCTGTACGAGCAACTCGATTTGAATTCTGAGCATTGCGTTGTTTATCAGATATCAAATGTCGTAATTTAGAATAAATTAATAATGGTCATGTTCCCCCAGTGAGATTTATTTATAGCGTCGTTGGATCGAAATCAAGTCTGACTCAATATTCGAAATAAAGAGACTTTTTTTTTTGTTTTCATTTTGTGCAATCCAATGGGTGCTGTGGAAATGTTATAAAACCGTATGTGTTGTGTTTTTGTGGTTTAAAAGATGGAATGTATATCACAAAATCGTTATCATATATCGTGAAAATGAATATATTGAAGAATAAAGAAACGCGTGAAATTATATTGTACAATTGTTTTTTGGTTTTGTGTGATATGGAAAAATGAAACACGTGCATATTTTTCCCCTTCAAAAAAAGAATAAATCTACAAAACAATAAATAAGTTGAATTCTCAGAAATTTATTCCAAACGCGCATTTACATGATATATATATATATATATATGGGTTTAAATATTTTATTAAATAATAGCTATATACACATGTTGTTGTTGATGTTGTTGTTGTTGTTGTTGGATGGGCAAATGCATTTTCAAGAATTATACATTTTAGACTGAATTTGCTCAAATAAAATCATATTTGTTTGCGCAAATACACTATTATCAGAATTACGGTTGGAAAATAGCTAGAATTCAGCATTACAAGATAAAAATAATTATTAGCCCTCCAGCTAATAAATGTATTAGCCTATATGTTGTGCGAGGGATTTATTCGAAATGCGTTTTTAAAAAATATATATAATGCAAATGATAAATGCAACTTGTTATTGGCATTTCTGACAGCGCAACAGACAGTGGAAGAATGAAGTGAATCCACACAGAAAATGCACGACAGATTTTTGCTTGCGGCTCTGATTCCTCAGGTAAACCTGTGAGCACAGACATCTGGACGGACTGTTTTAGTGAAGCTAAAGAATAATTATATATATATATATATATATATATATATATATATATATAAATATAAATATACAGAGACGTGTGCATTCACATGGATTGCATGTGCGCGCGTCTGAGCAAGACTGAAAAAAAGTGAATGTCGACAGAAAAATATAATGAAGACTGAAGAAGAAAAAAAAGATTGCTCACAAAATACTGAGGTTTTAAATTGTATACATCAATAAATTAATCCTGCATGATACTGTATTGTGTCTTCATATCGAAAGGAGAAGTTATAGATGCTATTAACGCTTGTAGGAAATTGACAGACAGCGGTAGTGTTGCATTGTGGGAATTAGAGTTCGACGAGAGCAGCCATTTTCTCATTACTGGAACACGCGATGTCTGAGAGACTGAGGCGCCGCCTGGCGGCAACATGACAAAAGAGGTGATGCAGCCGAAAATATGACAACAATCTTGTTCATTCTAAACACGAATCAGTGTTTTACAGACATCCCAAGAACATATGAGTTTCTTCTGTCTCACGGATGGACAAATACAAAGCGAGACGCCGTTTGAAACATCAAAACATTGTTGACCTGAAATCAAGCTAACCACCATAACAAGAGCGTTAAACTGGTTAACAGATTAGCCATGTTAACAACAAAATTCGCAAAAGATCAGAAGAATATTTTGTCGAAGACTGTTGGAATTGACAGGACAAATTCTGTCTTAATTGACTCACCCTCATTTTCGCGCCAAACCCGTAAAACAGAAGATTAGCAGAACATCCTGATTGCCGTTTTCCAAACCGTCGAAGTAGTTTAGGCCAGAGGCCTCCAAACTCTAGCCTATAGGGCCACCGTCCTGAAGAGATTAGCTCCAACCCCAATTAAACACCTGAACCAGCTAATCAAGGTCTAATTAAGCATAATAGAAATGTCTTAGCAAGTGTATTGAGGCAAGTTGGAGCCAAACTCTGCAGCGGTTCTCCACGACCGAGTTTGGACACCCTTGACTTAGTAGTCTAAAAAAAAATCCAGAAAAGTATAATGGTAGAAATTATTCTCCGAAAAATAGCGCACTTAAATCTCGCGGCTGCATGTTCAAATTCACAAACTTCAACCGTCCCGCGGAGGCGCGAAGTTTGAATATTCAAAAGGCGGCAAACCCACTTTAGCAAAGCATACGCCTTAATTCGGTTCTCACCTAACAGTTCTGGATTAAACCAGATATTACACCATTTACACAGCAAGACTATCTTCATGATGAAATCAGAACAAACGTAATTTAAAAAAATAAAATAAAAAAAAATTAGAGGGTCACCACTGGAAAGTAATACTAAAATTCTACTTGAAGTTAAAAATCTCTGAATAAAAATCGATGTCTTTTTGGATTAAACAATTTCATATGTCAGCATTTCATACATATATTAGACCTGGCTTTCAATAAAAGTGAGAGATTTAACCAATTTCAGCAAGCATAGCAATATTTGGAGCAACAAACAGCATTAACCTCAGACATTAAAATACAATTATTTAATATGAACAGACAATTTCAAAATAAGTCATTCAACAAATGTTCACTTTAAGAGGAATTTATTCACAGAAAACAAGAAAAAAAAACAAACATTAAAAGTTCTATTGACATCCTTACAAGTTATAATAATAAAAAATATTTATTGTTTCAAGTAATGGTTAACTTTACAATTTGTGTTGTAATTTAATATTTACAAAAGCATATGAATTGTAGCATGTGAAGAGAACAACACAAAAGCAACATACAAATTATAAAGTTTGCCAAAGAGTGGCAGGAAAGATCAACGAAACGGTCCGTTTTGTTCCAAAAATTTCCCATTTGAAGAGCGAAAGCTCCAGACGTGTCCTCAGTTGTCGGCGGCGGTGCGAGTGGTTGGCTTTTTGGTGGAGTTCTCCACAACCCAAGGATGAGCCATTACTCCCTGGATGGGAAGTCGGTGCATTGGGTTATGCTTTAGTAGTCTATTGATCAGGTCTCGGCTGCCCTCGCTCACATGAGCCGGATAGGTGAACTCAACCTGCAGAGAAACACATGGTTTGAGGACGCATGAATAATAAATGAATCAAGCCTATAGGAACATATACAGATGTTTCAATTAGACTAAAGATCATTTACATAAAACAGGTTAAACGGTTGAGGAAGTCAACAACAACATTTTTCAAAATACCTTCCTTTATGTTCTGCAGAACAAAGACATTTATACATGTTTGGAACAACTTGAGGGCGAATGCATTTGTTTTTCAGTGAGCGATCCCTTTAACCCTTGTGTTCTGTTCCGGGTCAATTTGACCCGTTTAGATATTCTAGTTGTTGGAAATACTGTTTTTTTTCTTGATATTTTGTGACTTTTTCTCATTTATCATCATGCAAAGTTTCAACATGCTGGTGTTTTTTGACATATACAAACAAAATCACTGTTACGTTCGTGATGTTCGCCGGGTCAATTTGACCCGCATATTTTAACGCTCTAAAGTAACTGTACTGACCCAAAATAATGGCATTTCTTGGTTATATTTTGTTATTTTATTTTTTTACTATCTTATGAAGCTAAAAATGAGGTTTTCCACACTTATTTCAATACAGAAACATGTTTTAACCAGCAGCATGAGTGTGAAGTTCAGATCCAGAAACTTCTTGACTTTATGAAATGAGTTTACAAAACAGCCAACTGAGGAAAAGTACATATTTTCATTATACAGCTACATTTAATTGTTCAGTTATGATATTCTAAGAAAAAAAAAAAAAAAGTTAAAAAAAATTTATAGTATTTAAAAATCCAGTTTATTTTCACATTTTGTCAAAACAAAACAGTTTTAAAAAATGGTTAAAACACATTTTCATTAAATCATATCTTCAGATATATATTTTTTGGAATATTTGACAAATGTTGATATTAAAAATTTACAGTTTGTACCTGAATCTGTTGTTTTTCATAGTGTGATTTGAGGAATTGTATTGAATCCAATTAGGGTCAATTTGACCCGCTCCATAACGAGTGAACACAGAAATCCAACAGCGCATGAGGGTTAAATTAACAAGAGCCTCTGATCATTGAGGATTCCCTTTGATAAAGGGCAATATAATAAATTAAATTATCTTTGCTTATATTACATGACTTGATAATACTTTTACAGCATATTTTGACCCAATTTAATGTTCTGGTCATCTGTGAAAAAAGGACTCACTCTAGAAATCTTGCGATACGTCTCTTCGTGGCTCTTGGTTTCGAAAGGTGGACGGCCAACCAGAAACTCGTAGCAGAGCACGCCAAGACTCCACAGATCGACCTTCTCATCATGCGTCTTGCCTTCGATCATCTCTGGAGGAAGGTAGTCCAGCGTGCCGCACAGCGTCGACCTCCTGTAACACACACGGTGGAATTAAGTACGGTTACCGTAAACCAACACGCAAAAACATCCTTCATGAACAAGGACACGCTACACATTTACCTTAAAATTAAAAAAAAAAAAAAAAAAAAAAAAAAAAAAAAAAAAAACTTACAAAACCAGCTAAACCTGTTAATCACCACCTCTCATTTTTTACATTATAATTTGGACTAAAATTGCTTGAGAATTAAAATCTAAAACAAGTAGTGTTCCAAAACTGAAGATGGTGAGACAAAAATGGCAGTTCCCATGAGATTAAGGCTGCGTTCACACTTGTAGTTCGGTTGGTTTGGTTCGTTTGGTCCGGACCAAAAAACAAAAACATATAGTCCTGGTCCGCTTAGCGTTCACACTGGCATTTGTAACAGCGAACCTAAAGTTACCGAAGCAAAGGCGTAGGGATCCGGTCACGACCTGATTGGTCGCTTTTATGACGTATTAGGGGTGTGACGAGATTTCTCGTCGAGGTGAAAAGTTGTCGTCGTGCTATCAGTGTGAGGGTGAAATTATTACTGAAGATGCTCCCGCCACTTTCAAATCCTTTGTGTGGAAACATTTTGGTTTCCAGTAGAAATAATAAAGGGTGAAAGAATAACACACAAGACACAAACAATATGTGAACATTGTAAGAAAACTATGCCGTACACCTCGGCCAAGGTTGTACCGACTGTTAGGGGCCGTTCATATATCGCGCGCATTTTCATTCGCGCAAAATGGAGGCGCATGCGGTGCGGCGTGCTCGTTTTTTCCTGGCGCGCCTTCCTCATGGTCGTGGAGAGCACAGTTCATGGTTGCATAGCAACGACAGACGCTACAGAAGCGCGAACTCCAGAACGCTTGCTAAAGTAGGAGGAAGTGACGCGGCCGCGCTTTACACGCTTTTATGGCGCGATATGTGAACGGCCCCTAAAGAGGCAGAAAGCATCGCTGTTACTGCTGACAGCTGGACTTCTCGGTGTACGCAGAGCTTTATCACAGTTACAGACACACAATCAATAGTGACTGGGAAATGGTCAACTTTGTACTGCTGTTAAAGTGACACTTACAGTGTTATTTGAATTTATTGATATGTTTATTTCATTTATACGGTTTAATTTATGTTCAATCTGTAGAAAGACGTTCAGTGAGATTTCTCATGTGAAATTATACAGGGCAGAAAACAATTTTTTGATTTTGTGGCAAAACATTTAACAGTGTTTGCATGTTGTTTTACTGCAAATAATTCATTAAAATAGAAGTAAAATGACATGCATTACAAGTTGATTTCAAAATGCACCAACATTTTTGCATTTTATGATTTTCAGTTGAATAAAAGACTATTTTCCCTTCATACGTTTCATTATTGAGGATTTCTTAAAAATACTATAAAAATCTCGTCTCGTGAACCCAATCTCGTGTCTCGTCTCGTGGGATAGGGGTCTCGTCACACCCCTATGACGTATATTTCTTGACGGAGCTCGCGAACCAAACATTCAAAACAACGCTGTGTTCTGGATTAAACACCATCATTTTATGCTTTATTTTTACCAGCTGAGAACTCACGAAGAGCTCATAAAACATTCAAAACAGCAGCAGGATTTCCTCCGTTGTACACAGAAACAGAAACTTCACCTCCTCGTTGCTCCACGTTTGCCCTCGACTCATTTTGGATACGCCGATCTTCCCGCGTCGTCGAATCAGCTGACTTGTAGCGTCGCATCTCGTGACATCACGTCCTGTTTTTGGTTGGTTTACATGTCTTTGGTCCGTGTTGCGTTCATATATCAATCGAACCGCACCAGAGTTCGTTTGGAAGCGGACCGAGACCCGTCTTTTTAGCGCTTTTTAGCACCAGGGTTTGGATGGCAGCGTTCACATGTGTTCGAACGAACCGCACTGAGCAAATCGCACCAGGGTTCGTTTTAATCAAACCAAACATGACAAGTGTGAACGCACAAAGGCTCTGTACCAAAAAAGGCCACCGGGTGAGATACAATATTGATTTTTGAAGCATTCTTCTACCATAAATGAAAACACTTGAGCAGCAATATCACAAAACACTGCAAATATGGAACCTTGAGTCTTTGAACAATGTATTTTGTCAAGATCAGAAAAAGATTCGACTATAAAAGTGTAGTAAACTTAAACAATTTGAAACATGACACCACCCACTAGGGGGAGGAGTCCACTGAAACAGTCAAAAGTAGACCAGGTGACCAAGTTAAAGGGATAGTTCACCCAAAAATGATCCCATGATTTACTCACATCTCTGATGGTGTTCATCTGAGAGAAGATACAGGGGTATTTTAAAAAGGTCCCGGCTCTTCCAAGCTTTATCAGAGGGGCGTATTTGTAATCCATATTTAAAAACATAATATGTTGTCCACCAGAAGATAGTAATTTGAATTTATAAAGCAGTTAATATGGATTTTTCCCCTTACAAAACGCATCGCTTTGCTTCAAAAGGTCTTTATTAACCCCTGGAGCCGTATGGATTACTCTTCATAATGAACGGATTAATTTTTTTGGCTTCAAAATCTTGGAAGAGCAAGGATATTTTTTTAAAGATATCTCTGATTGTGTTCATCTGAAAGAAGACAGTCATGGGATGAATTTAATTTTTGGGTGAACTAACCCTCATGACGACTCCACCTGTTAACATCACCGTGAATCATAGCGACTCACCTGGAGGAGGGCGTGTGGACAGACCATCCAAAGTCTGCGATCTTCAGCTCTCCGTTGGCTCCCAGCAGCAGGTTCTCAGGTTTGATGTCCCTGTGGATGACGTTCTTCGAGTGGCAGTAGCTCAGAGCGTCCGCAAGCTCCATCACGTACTGCAGACAGACACATGGACACGTTATTGACCGAGTCTTGATACACTTCGCTCATATTTAATGCATGAATAAAACTCTTACAGTGGCACTCCGCTGGTCATCGAAGGTCCCGCAGCGCTGCAGCTCTCCGTACAGCTCTCCTTTGGGAGCAAACTCAAGGATGAGATAAACGCGCGACGTGTCGTGGAAGTAGCCATAGAGACGCAGGATATTGGGATGCCTGAGAGGGGAGGAAACGAGAGTCAGTTCACGTCACAACAGTGTTTGCTCATCACACACACGGCTCTGGCAATTAATCAATATATTGTTTATCGCACATTACATGGACATGACCTCAATTTTTGGTGGCGATATCTTGCCCATTGTTTCCACAAAAATATCAACATTTTGCCGAAAACGCTGCCTCTCATCATCTGTTCTCCGTGACGGAGGCGACATCAGGGCAGCTCCTTCATACACACACACTGACGTCATTCGGGAAGAATGAGTTCTGGCTATCGTTAGTCACAAATGTCTACTTCATTTTCACAGAGAAAGTGTTTTTGCGGTCCAATGCGCTGCGAATGTGAGCTACAAACTTTAATTTCACCCTTCCCTCATCTTTTTACATTCAATTTACCCTTTGAACTCAAGCTTCCATGTGCTCGCAACAAAATTACCCCATTGTAAAAACAAATGCATTGAGACAATTGTAAATGATGAACATAAATATGAAAAAAGCTTCATATAAAGAGATCTCTTCAAATGAGCTTTGATTGCCTAGACTTAACAGACGGACAAAAAAAGCCCCCAAGTAATATTAAAAATATCTATGACAGTATATACAGCGTTTTTCCCTCCGGTATCAAAAATTGACCCGCCGCAAACATTTGATTGACAGGCGTTCTGACCAATCACAACCCCGAATCCGCCATTTTGTGGCTCACCAAGCGGTCAGGGGAGTTAGTAGATCAACGTTGGTGAACTTTAATACTTTCGGCGCTTCCTTCTGATGTTCATTCATGTTTATTTGATGCTATAAATGAACTGAAGAGATGATCGCTTCACGAGGAGCTACAGCGATCTGTCACCACACATTAAACACACACTAGACGCTATTTATTGATTAAACTTCTCTAAAACATTACAATATTTGAAATATGAACTGTTTCATACGTTGTCAGTGTCTCTTTGCGATGTATTTTTCACTGCGTGAGAACATGATGTGTGGCGTGAGAGAGGGCCGGTCTTTGCGAAGGGTCAATTGTATCGAATATCGATACTTTAAGGCATCATATTGAAATTACAGTATCGTGACAGCACTTCCTAATCACTGCATTCCTGTATTGGGATATTGACACACGATATATTGTTACACCACCACTAAGTAAGGTTTGTGTGTTTCAGCAATAGTGCACACACTCCTTACTTTACGGAGAAAAGAGGTCAGGGAAAAATCTCTGTGTTTTGTGCATATGGAAGTATTTGTTTTGGTTTGTGATTTGCATTGTGTAGTGTAAGCCTACACGTATTATGCTGTTATGATTATTCAATGGCATAAAATGGTTTTTAAATGACAATAGCAGTGCATATCGCAATAATTTCTGGGACAATAT
>CM076074.1:32982500-32995000 GCA_038088235.1 Zacco platypus | reverse complement strand
TAACTCGCAATTGCGATAAAAAAAAGTCAGAATTGTGAGATAAAAAGTCGCAATTACTTTTTAAATTTTTTTTATTTAGCGGCGGAAACCAGCTTCCATACATTTCTGATGTTTCCCATCGTCGCACACATTTTACCCTCCGAGGGTTAAGAACGCCTCGCGTCTGGATCCAACATCCCAACTGCCTCCTGTTCAGTTAAAGTCAAAGCACATGTTCACTACAGAGGGAAGGAGGTCATGAGCAGTACATGGAACATTCTGGCGTCAGCTGATGATGATGATGATGATTCTATTCTCTGTAGTTTTATACGTCATTTAGTGCTCTTTTGTTCTCTAAGGAGGAGCGTTCTGAAGAATCCAACATCTGAGATGGTCCTCCGAAATCTAGTTTGTTCCCTTCCTTGATGCTAAGTGTTAACATTATAATATAGTAATAAAATAAGTTATAATATTACTAACAATATTCAAGTGAGTAAGTGCTGGTGAAGCGCTGCTAGCCAGCGTTGAACAGCTGCATTCGTGTAACAGAGCTAAACGTGGCGAATGGATCATGGCGTACGTTCCGTCTGAGCGTCGATCTGTCCGCGCTGTGTAAATGTCCCGTTATACTGATTCATTAAAACTATGTTTGAGAGTTCATCATGGATGAGCGCTCCACTCTTCCCCTTCGTCGTCTTCTTGTTGTGCGTCAACAGCGGTCGATGTTGAAACCCCGGACCGTCTCTCTCTGCCGCTCGACGTCCCGACAGCTTCTAATGTAGAGGCTTGAATGCGCGGGACGCAGAGAATGAATTTCCGCAACTGGAAAAGAGACACAGCGACAGGGAGGAAGGCCACGCGCTGGCGATCATTTCTCGGCGACGGCCGCAGCCATGGGTGTCCGCATGGTTCCTCTCGCTGTGATGGCCAGCTCCTCGATCTCCGTGTTCAGACGTCTGATCACCCACTCCATCGCCTCGCGGCCCTGCGGACGGAGACATTTACACGTCAGACAGACTGTTACATCTTTTAGCCACTGAGCTTTATACAAATATAAACAGATTTTCACAGGAAAATAACAATCAATGCTGCAATCTTCATAATATGAGTCAAAGTCAATTTCTGCTGTAAAGCAGCTCTACAGAAGATAAGAGTAATTAGGATGTTCAGTTCTTCTGTTTGGCCAATGTGACTCGTATCTTGACAGAGCAGGGGACTTTTATTTTGACAGCACTGAGAACGGCAAAGCTCCTATTCTCTGTCTTCATTATTTAACTGCCTCTATTTAACAGTTCTGTCTAATAAATTATCACACAGAACTATATATATATATATATATATTATAACCAGATGGCCCTGTTGGATTTACACCTTTTTATTTATATTTTTAACAATTTCTTTATTTGTGAAAAATACTATAATAGCTTAGTTCCCATCTAAAGTATAAATTTTTATAAGTTCGAATTTTTTTTCACATAATTTTCAATTTAGTTCTAATTTAATAAATTATCTAAAATAAATATACATTTAATTTCAGCAATAATTTTAATAGTGATGTTTATATATATTAAAATTAAATGTAAATTTATACATTTATTATAGATAATATTAACTGAATTAGAGCGAATTAAAAAGATCAATATTGGTCAAACTACTTCAGACAAGAGCGATGAAGCTGATGAAAATGTAGAGCTATGGAAAAACTAGAAGCAGAAAGAAAATGGGTATTCATTGTATATATTTGCATGACTTCAACGAATAGAAAATTCCCTGATATATCCAGATTTTCCCTGGTTTTACTATTTAAATACATTTCACCACTTAAAGTCGTCATGAAAGGGAAGTTGCACTAGTCTTTTCTTCTTTATAGTGTCTTATATCAGAGTGAACAAGAGTCTGGAACAAGAACAAATGTAGGCGGGGCTTGATTGTGTCTGTGGGGAATTGATTGGATGGTTGTAGTTTGCTATTGGTGGATCTCATGTGAGTGACAGGTTGCCCCGCCCTCACACCAGTAACCGGTGATGCGTGTTTTGTTTCCTCACCTTTCCTGCATTGGTGGAGATGGTGGATGCCATGAGTCCCTCCATATAGCTGCTCAGACTGACGCCCTTCACGGAGATGATGGCCTCCTGGGTGAGCATCGTCCTGTAGGAGCGGCAGCAGATATTGAACACGTTCACGACATGCATGAGGTGTTTAAAGGTACAGTTCACCCAAAAACTATAATTCTGTCATCAGTTACTCTCCTTCGTGTCGTTCCAAACGCATAACACAAATGAAGATCTTTTTAGTGATTTTGTGAAAGTCTACACACCCAAAACTCTAATGCTTCAAAACATTCACTAAGAGATTGTAAAATAAACCCATACGGTTTAATCAAAGTCTTCAAGAGACACAATCACTTGATATGATCAACAAATTTAATTTAGGCTCTTATTCACATATAAACATTAATCAGCGAACGTACATAAAGCTTCATAAAATGGTAAACCGTACTTGCTTGACACACAAGAACAAACGTTATTGAGCTTCTGCTTAATAAGAATAAGAGTCTAAATTAAATCTGTCGATCATATAAATATATAAGATGTATAATTGTGTCTTGGTTTAAACCGCTCGATTCACATTCACCATCTCTTTATGAATGTTTTGAAGCATCAAGGACGAATATTCTTTCAATAGAAGGACAGAAATCAAATCTCTTCATAGGCGTTTCAATAGGTTCATTTTTAGGTGAACTATCCCTTTAAGTGGAGCAGCATGTGGAAAAACAAGACTGGTATTAGCAAACTCTGAAGTAACTTATATTAGTTTCACAGTAGCTCAGACGGCTTGTTAAACGGAGAGGGAATCTTACTTCTCCGGGTCCTCTGGGTGCGGTCGGTATGTGAGCCGCTCGTCCACAGACACCATGTTAGTGAAGGTGATCTATGGTGAGAAAAATCAGGCAGAGTTTTAAAGGTCTGACACATCTAGAAAATATGCTGTTCACAACTATAACACAAACCAACACCCTCCCAGAATGCAGCTCTGTTATACGACATTCAAACAAACTCAACTACTATATCAAGACCAAAACATGAATGTATGATCAAAGGAATGTCAGGAATTACTGACACAATCACATCGACCTGAGTTTGAGTGTTTAAGCGATATGACTTACATTAGTCGACTGGAGCTCAAAGGTTTTCTCTTTGGGATCCACTATGGAGTGCTCCTGGATGTACGTACATGTCCGTGTGTTGCCAATTATCTGTGGAAAAAGACAGTGGGTTGATGTCTAAATCAAACATCTTCACAAACAGACAGTGATCTCAAGCCACAGTCAGTTTTTGCTTTAGTTTCACTCAGTTTAAGACAGAATAAGCCTATAGAGCTGCAACTAACGATTATTTTTTCTGTCGACTAATCTAACGATTATTTTTATTAAGTTTTATTTTATTAATCTAGTGATCTTTTTTACGTAAGAAGTTAGAACTAATTTTGCAGTTCATTGAGGTGTAGAAACACTGGGACACGCCATTATGTAATAATACGATATTTGATTTTGATTAAAAATAAGTCAATATGTGTGTTCGTCCAGTGGAAGACATTTGAACTTTAACATGAAGAGTGTCAAAGACTTTCTCTACAGTCTTAAAGGAACTTTGATAGTGTTCAAGCCGTTGAACAAACGTCTCCTGAACCATGTGTTTTTCCTCTTGCTCCGTCTGTGATGCAGCGAGTCTTAGCGAGCGCAGGGCGGGAATCAGGAGCGCGAGCGACTCAAACCTCGCACGTGCGAAAGAGAACGTCCGCGCACATCCAAATAAACTTCTTTGAAATGCAAAACTGATTTTCGTTCGCTCGAAATATTTTCTTATTTGCGAGACGAAGATTTTCTCCTCAACTCAGTTCACGTGCGAAATGCCCTTTTGCACGTTCAAAATATGATCTTGCGTGCGCAAAAGTTTGGCAGAGATCCAATTCCACAGGTGGTACGCCATTTCGGTTCAGCAAAGGGAACAAAGGACCGTTTTATTTGGCCTCTGTTTAAAGTATTCCCATACTTTTGATAATCGTAGTCCAGGTTTTTGTGATAGAATGGAACTTTCTCCGTTCCCAGGAGCAGAAGCCGCCATTACGCCAGATGAATGTAAACAGTGCGACGTGTTGTTGCAGCACTAGCCTAAACACACACGCGTACTGACTACACAAAGCCAATCACGTGAAGACGGTTCAAATCTCATTCATTTCTCAAGACGACGCCACCTTGGGAAGCCGATTGTTTCCAACAACAAGAAAATCCCATGAAATTCTAAACATGTGAATGCAAACAACAATATAATGTGTGCAGGGAGCTTTGGATGCACATCACCTGTAAAATGATCAAAAACACATTTAATTTGATCACTTTAATATCCTGTCCAAATCTTTTTGAAGACCTAGAACTCAATATACAACTTTTTATGCTCACCAAAGTTGCATTTATATAATCAAAAATACAGTATAATTGTAGGGCTGCCCCCCTAATAGTTGACGAAATGCGTTCCTGACGAGGTTGGACCTGGGAATATGCTAATGTCCCACTTCAGACCTCAGTGAGTTCCAGTCAGTCACGTTCACATGTTGACCACATGATCACGATGCGAGGACAGAGAGAGAATAGTGTGTTTTTTTTGTCAATTATGACAAAAACAGGATTAAAATAACATTAAATGTCTAATGATGAAGTTTGTATATTATGTTTATACTCGTTGGGAGCAGGACTTCGACATCTTGGAAGTGAAGTCGGGGTTGATCGATGGACTCCGACTTTGAGTGGCATTACAGACGTTATTTCATAGGAGGAGATCCAAATTCCGATCTGTCTGGATTGCAGTATTAGTCTACCAAAGTTATTTGTCGCAGGGGGAAAAAAGCTCCACAGGAAGTGGCGAAGTCACGCAGTCCATGAGGGACAGATCGTAAACGGCGGGTCCTTGTGGTAATCACAGTAAATCCAAACGTTCGCCTACCATCCATCATTATCAAATAAAAACTTGTAAGTAGCAGCAACTTAACATAGCTGCTTGCTCTAACATTAATCTAGATAAATGTGCACTATTATATTTCCAAATGTTTGTTCAGAGCATTGAAGCTGAAGTATAGCACTCGTACCGCAAAACATCGAGGCACTGCTGCGATCACTGACATTTTCACCTGATAACAGAGGAAACAACTTAAAATACTCCCTCAATTTTGATTTCTAATTTTAACTGTGCAAACTCACAAGAAAAAAAACGCTGTGCTTTTGTAAAATAAACGAACAGGATGTGCTTTTTGCCGTCTCAGTCTGCATGAACTGCAGCTTGTCACAAAAATTAAACTCAGAAAGTGTATACTTGCCTCACAGACATGAGAAATATCTATATAAAGCTTGGAAGGTCTAATCACAAACAAATACTCTGATTATGTAATCCGTATGGAGCTTTATGCACGCTCTTGAAGGCAAGATAGGTTATATATTATATTTTATATACACACTTAGTAAACTTTGGACCGATTTAATGCGTCTTTGACGAATAAAACCCTCATAAATGTTTATTGAGCATCAAATCATCATATCAGAATGATTTCTGAAGGATCATGTGACACACGATGCTGAAAATTCAGCTTTTGATCACTGGAATAAATTACACTGTATTATATATTCACATAGAAAACACCTATCTTAAATTGTAATAATATTTCACATTTTTACTGTATCATTGAGCAGACGAGACTTCTTTCAAAAACATTAAAAAAATCTTTAAAGCCCAAAAATGTATCCAAAAATAAACTGACTTTAGCTCTAGGAATCTAACTGGGAAGTTTGACCTCCAGCTGTCCTTGAGCAGAATGAATGTAACCGGTCAAGGACGACAGGCAGAGGCGACTCGCTCGTGTCATACGTCACAGCGGAACAGTTCATTCAGAAACATGACACCAGAACGACATGTGCTGAGGACTAACCAGACCGATATAACCATTCAGTCTCGCCTACGGATCAGGAATCCTCACACTCGGGAGGCCAAACAGAGGTTAGTTGGGAACATCTCAAACAGCGTGACCGAGCTCTGAGCTGGACTTCACCTCGGCTTGACGGTTTCCACCAAACGTGACAAGAACAATGAGAGCTACTGAGTTCCTGTTTCAAGATTAACATCAGCTGCTAGCTTTAATTCCACAAAACATGCAAACAAACAAGATTAGTCTGTCTTATCTAAGAGAAAAGAAGAGAGTTTTTACCGATCTAACGATGGACGGCAGACCCCATTCAGTGCTGAGCAGCCGTTTGCTGTGCAGGCGTCCCTGCTGGTCCACGTTACGGTCCAACACGTCCACGCCGAACACGCTGGGGTTCATGGGGTTAGGGTACTTCTGCATAGCAGCTTTGGTCACGGTTTCCCATGGATGGCTGTGAAAGATAAAAGAAGCAACTTTATTATAGACACACTGAAAGCAGAAAATATTGTGTCCCTTTCACAAGATGTTATACACGTCTCTGGTGTCGCAGAATGTGTGTGTGAAGTTTCAGCTCAAAATCCCCCACAGATCATTTATTATCGCTTGTCAAATTTGGCTGTGAGCAAAAACACACCATTTTTTTGTGCGTCCCTTTAAATGCAAATGAGCTGCTGCTCCAGAAGAGGGCGGAGCTTCAACAGCTCAACAACAACAAAGCTGGAGAATCTCACGCAGACAAAATGAGGAAAGTGTTCAAACTGATGGAGAGACTCAGGAAGAAGTTCAACTTTTAGACGTTTCTGAACGGTTAGTGGATAAATTGATGTAGTTGCTGTGGAGTTGATCAACTCATCACTAGCATGTGTCGTCACGTTCATCTTTTTTCCTTGAATCCACCCTCATTTGTGAAGCGTAAAATGACGGCATCAACAACACTCGACTACAACAACTCTAAAGCAGCCCGACATGGCCCCGCCCCCATTGTTGAGTGTTCTCGGGGGCGGGGTTTATTTAAATTTTAGGGTTTGTGATGTCACAAACATGTGTCATTTATTGTAAAAAAGCAATTTTTTTGTAAAATAAAATATCTCTCTTGGTATAAAATTGAGCGTCGTAACGTTTTTATACTCAAACCAGCAACATTACACACTAACTAAAACTAAACTAGCGATCAAAAGCGTGTTTAATCGCAGCTGAAGCGCAACAGCTGATGAACACGAGTGTGAGATAGTGTTATGTAATGTGTCTGCATGTATAATCACTGAGGAGTGACTTCAGTTAAAGAGTTCACATGAGCTGCGTAACGTCTGTAACGTGACCGCCGGACATCACAAGCCGTTTCATTCAGCGACGGAGACAGAAAGAGGATTCAACTACTGTTTTATCAGCAACCACAGACACTTCTTTAAGAGACGCAGTGCAAGAACAAGCTAAAAAAGAAAGATAAATTAAATTGATAACATTAAAAGTGCACGAAATCGACGTATCTTTCACAGGATATATTATAATCTGTGTACAATAATCATTTTTAACACAATAAAACACTCATTCGAATTATTACACGTGTTATTAATATCTCAGTTCTCTATTGCTGGCTTCTTTGTGTCAGTAGGGAAGCATCTTCATGTCACTCATCACTGCATAACGAATTTTATATATCTGATTAATATAATTTAAAATGGAAGTTTTGATAGTCTTTTCTTCCCTTTTTGTGCCGTATATCCGAGTGAAACGCTTCTCTAACAAGAACAAATGTAGGCGGGGCTTGATTGTGTCTGTGTAGAATTGATTGGATGGTGGTGGTTTGCTATTGGTGGATCTCATGTGAGTGACAGGTTGCCCCGCCCTCGTCATCAGAGAAGAGATTCTGATTCAAGATTATGAGGAACATGAATTAGCTCATAATTTAGAATAAATGTTCCATGAAAACAAATAAGTGCGTGTTATTATTTAAGATTACTGATGAATATGTAGATGTGTGTGTGAGAACCGCTAAACAAAGCTCATGTTTTTTGGAAACACCGTTTTATAAATGACACACATTTCGCTTTTTAAATCTATTTGTGGACTCTGAAATTAAGCAAACGGTTCGCTCCTAAAATAGGAAGCGCCTGGCGGCTTCAGCTAGTGCATTCCATCGTATGAATGGTTGCCTGGGAGACCGTCGGCAGTCATGTGACACGTGACGTCTGGCGGGAGGTCCATGTTGTAGGGGAAAGGTCGCCCGCGCTCGCCGTCAAGGAGAGTTGCGCAATGTGCCGGCAGATACACACACGCGGGTTCAGAGGTCACCTCATCTGAACATCTGTAATTCTGAGTCAATGTCCACCGCAGCTGATAGCACAATTATGACATCATCATCATCATCATCATCATCATCATCATCCTAAACAGCAGGAATCAGCTTCAAAAGTTAGTTCCTTGCCCTGCTGACCCACATAAGCAAAACTTGTAGACAGTGAAATTCTTACTTTGACCTTTTATCTCAAAACATTAATACACTATAACTAGCATGAATAAATGACAATAGAGAACTAATCAATGACATTCAGACAATCTTTATTCAAAACAAACTAAACGTGTGTATTATTGTGTGTGTGTGTGCTCTTATATTTATTGGCTTTCTACGTCACGCTTCCTTCATTTTTGAGAGGATTTGACAAAATGAGTGAAGCTACACGATCTGCTCTCATTCTTCGCTAGTCCTTCAAATGCCAAGGACAGGTTGAGGAACTAACCGGCGAGAACTTCACAACTCTTCATCTCATTTATTTAGTCAAAGCTTAGTCTTCTGGTTGGAGTTATTAGTTAGTTAACGATATATTTATTAATTTTTAGTAATGTCGGTCACCGCGGGTAGTAGCATTAGCATATAACTAAAGTTTCTAAATCAACTAAGAGCATCGCTTTTACATTACTAACGCTTTTTTAGCTCAAAATAACAACATATAAATGTATATACAGACAGTGGAGATTAAAAAATATTACTGTTATACAACTGACAGGAAGCCGTTAGAGAAACTGCCGCCTCGCGCACGGTTCCCACAGACGCGCTAACCGCCGAATCCTGTCAGTCGAGCTCTCGCATCATCACCCCGCCTCATTAAACCTAAACACGGGACGTTCACTCACTTGAAAATGTGCTCTGACGTCCAGATCTTCATGGTTCTCGGTGAACGGTGGATGTTTAATGCGCGAGGGCTGCTCGTTGACACCGCGCCGCTTCCGCCGTTTGTTCCAGAACACCGACAGCCTGGCCCCGCCCACCGGTGACGCGGGCGCTGGCGCAGGACGCGATCCAGCCAATCGGAGCTCAGCGATCTTGAATGGAAAACCTCCCGCCCAGGGAATGTGCGCGTGCATGTATGGAACAGCCATTAAAGTTCAGGACGGGAACATTGCATGATATTAAGTGTTACGTCACGTGTTTCTTGTGCACATACTGTCCAGGTGTGCTGATAAAGGTTACCTAAAACATATATATATATATGTGTGTGTGTGTGTGTGTGTGTGTGTGTATTAAATATATGAGTATATAAATATACAGATATACAGAAAATATGATGAAAAATAATGACTATGTATATGGAACAGAATAGAACAGGATAGAAAGTAGAAAGTTTAAATGTGTAAATATATATATATATATATATATATATATATATATACAATATGATAAAAAATAATGTGCAAGAAACCGAAAATGAAGAGGATTAAAGAATAGAATAGAATGAAGAAGTTCATATATATTAAATATGTGTATATAAATATGCAGATATCTATGAATATTGAACAGAATAGAATTTTAAAATGTATATATATATATATATATATATATACCTACAATATCATGAAAAATAATGTGCAAGAAATTGAAAATGAACAGGAATAAAGAATAGAATAGAATGAAGAAAGTTCATTCATATATATATATATATATATATATATATATATATATATATATATATATATATATATGACCTTTCTACTGAACTTTCTGCTTTCTAATTTACAATTTCTATTTTAATGTTTTCTCATTTGAATTTCTATTCTACTCTATATTCCTCTTCATTTTCACGTGATCATGAATGAATCATGAATTATGTTCATTTTCCCAAAAATGTGCACAATTATAAATGCACAAAGCAACATATTAAGTGATTTACATGGAATACACACACACTCACACACACACACACACACACACGCACACACACACACACATATATATATGCATATATGAGAGTACCATTGCTTTACTATCTGACATTTCTCTTACTCTCAATAATAAAAATAACCTTGATAACAAAAATAATTTTTAAAGGGCATATTATTTTCCACATGTTATAATAAAGTCACCAAACTCTCTAACACAATTATAAGTCTGCGAATGAACGTGTGACACAAATGAAAACCGGTTTCATGAGCACGAGACTTTAATTTAGAATGTTTTTAAAGTTCACAAGAGACATAAATTTAGTCTGTTTCCAGACCTTTGACTTCTAGTGAACAAGAATAAAGAATCAGCATGTGACAAACTCACACATACGCACACACTGACCACATGTCAAACGGCTTCAGTACTCATTCACCACTGAAAAATTATTTGTTCTTAATATTCTTTTTAGTTATATAGTGAGCGAGTAACACTTTAAAGATTAGTTTGAAAGATGTTTACTCTTTCTGTTAGGGTTATTTGTGCATATCCTGATGCTCTAACTCAACACTTTGTCATTATGACAGTCACATCTCCACATTTCACAATCAATAGTGAGATTATACTCAGTTTCTGAGCCAAACGCCCTTTGAAGTGAAGAATTACACATCACCATATGTTCAGACAGACGCACATACAGTGGATATTTCTGTTGGAATCTGTTCAGTTCAGCAGGTCATATTGTGTGGAAACTCTTTAACAACACAGTCTGGATTCATCATGTTGAAATAGGCATCTTGAGAAAACCAGGATCCATTTTACTGGGATAGTAATTCTGGATTTGTAGGGTGAGTATCAGGCGCCCTCTACTGTTGATGAATTTTAATTCTTTTATGTTTGAATTCTTTTCTAATTCATGTATATTTGTGCTTTTACTTATGTCTTGCCTAGAGTTTTTTTCAACAGAACTTAGTGACATATATTGTGTAAAAATGCAATACAAATTCAGTATAGTAACCCTCGTCGAGGTCATTACAGTGGACAGCTATTAAAAAGCTATTTTCTTACATAAGCATTGATCTTTAATCACTGGTCTTTAAACACTGCCACCAAGTGGCAAGACTTTGTATGTGGAATTTGTATTTTGCAAACAAAGATGGACAACGGCTAGTCAGAAGATTTTTAAAATATCCATTTCTTCTATCCTAGGAGACTCTTGCAGGTAGAAAAAAAAGTTGTAATATCAAGTAACATCTAAGGAGTCATATCATTGTTAAATTTTCCTAAGTATTGATTGTAGTTTGGGAGGAAATCAGCTATACAATTCATACTATAACTGTGAATGTTGTTCTTGAAAATACTTTATCTGCAGTAACACACACACACACACTCATTTATGTAAATAAATGTATTTGTGTTATTAGATTGCACTTGGCAGTTACGTTGAAATAGTAATCTGATTACGTAATGCACATTACTTGTAATGAGTTACTTTACTAGTTACGTCAAAAAGTCATATGATTCCGTAATGCACATTACTTGTAATGAGTTACTTTACTCGTTACATCAAAAAAGTAATCTGATTACGCAATGCATATTACTTGTAATTTGTTACTTTACTCGTTACATCAAAAAAGTCATATGATTACGCAATGCACATTACTTGTAATGAGTTACTTTACTCATTACATCAAAAAAGTAATCTGATTACATAATGCACATTACTTGTAATGAGTTACTTTACTAGTTACGTCAAAAAGTAATATGATTCCGTAATGCACATTACTTGTAATGAGTTACTTTACTCGTTACATCAAAAAAGTAATCTGATTACGCAATGCACATTACTTGTAATGAGTTACTTTACTCATTACCTTAAAAAAGTAATCTAATTACATAATGCACATTACTTGTAATTTGTTACTTTACTCGTTACATCAAAAAAGTAATCTGATTCCATAATGCACATTACTTGTAATTTGTTACCTTACTCGTTACATCAAAAAGTAATATGATTCCGTAATGCACATTACTTGTAATGAGTTACTTTACTCGTTACATCAAAAAAGTAATCTGATTACGCAATGCATATTACTTGTAATTTGTTACTTTACTAGTTATGTCAAAAAAGTAAAATGATTACGTAATGCACATTACTTGTAATTTGTTACATTACTCGTTACATCAAAAAAGTAATCTGATTACATATTGCACATTACTTGTAATTTGTTACATTACTCGCAACATTGAAAAACAATCTGATTACGTAATACATGTTACTTGTAATGTGTTACCCCAACACTGCTCATTTCAGATGAGATTTGAAAACACCTGAACTCTAGTTTTTCCACAGTCTGAAACAACAATAGATCAATATAGATTTCAGTTTTTTGAG
>CM076074.1:32910000-32975000 GCA_038088235.1 Zacco platypus | reverse complement strand
ATATATATATATATATATATATATATATATATATTTATTTTTTATTTTTTTAAAATTTATATATATATTATTTGTGTATTTTTATATATATATATATATATGTATATATATATGTGTGTATATATATATGCTTACTTTATATTTATATATATACATATTTATATATATATATATATATAAAATATGTATATATTCTTTGGTTGGGGATATATGTATATTTGTGCATATGTTGTGTGTGTATATATATATGTTTATTACACACACACACACACACACACACACACACATATATATATATGTGTGTGTGTGTAAAATAAACATATATACACATTTAAAACAGAATGAGTACTTTGGATAGTCTACAGATGCACTTTCACTTTAACTATGTGCACATGAAAAAATTATGATGTAACAATGTGCAGATTTTCATAAGCACGCTGTCATTATTGGTCTGATCAGTTGCTGTGTTATCAGAACGGATGTGGTTTGTTTCAGTCAGACAGCTCCTGTCGCTCGTGTGACGTTCTGTCTGCTCCAAAATCCTCAGCTGGGAGTTGCCCGACTAATACTTAATTTGTAGTGACTAACTTATTGTTCAGACAGCTGCCCCCTGTTGTCCAGCAGACTCATTCATTCGTGGAATTTTATTTGAGGACGCATGATTAACCGTCTTGCAAAATCTGTCTGCAGTTACCAAATAATCTTCTGTGAAGAAAAAGCTGAGCAAATAACAAGGTGATATGCGTCCGGCGTCGTGGGAAAAGATCTGCGAGGATCTCGAATTCCAAAGTAGAACTTGCTGTCCGGTTTCAGGCATCTCCGTTATCTCTGCCTGTAGAAACGATGTTCCTGTAATCGCAGCTGTTTTCAGACGTTGTCTTGCCCTTGTTTGTCTAGACAGACACTCAGTCACGCCTGACCTGATGTTCTCTGGAAATGAAAGTTACACTCCAGCAAATATCCAGTCGAGCAAGTTTAAGTCAGTCGACGGTGGTTTGATCCGGAGTTTGTTCGAGATTCGAGCACGGAGCTGCTTTCTTCAGTGTGGGTGGCGAGGGAAGGATTTTGGTTATTTTTATTTTGCTTCTGTCTGTGAGGATCTCTTATCGCAAACCGTTCTGCTGAAGAGGCCGCAAGCGACGCGGAAAGAAGGAATGTTTCTTTTGAGGGATGGAAGGAGTGTTCGTTTCAGCACGGAGAAGCAGATTTGAGGTTTTAACGTGTTCTTGGATGTCACAGTGAAGTCGACTCATGAAACGCACTCGGTTCTTTCCGTTCTTGGAAACACAAGCCGGACAGAAAGCGTGGACGTGTGACATCTCGCTCGCTTCGTTCACGGGAGAGATTCAGTGATAGACACGTTTGATAGACAGTGACGTACGAATCTCTCCGGGCTTCTGTGAACATGAAAGAGAAAGTTCAACAAAGAAAGACAAAGAGAAACGCCAGCCCAAAGTACAAAAGAAAACATGCGAAACTTTCACATGTGATCCTATATTGTGATCATCTGAATACATGACATTTATTAACCACATAATGAACTTGTATTCAAATAAATAAAAATTCACTTGAATTGAAATGATAACGTTGTGCATGCAAAATAAAATGACAGTATTGAGAAATAGGGCTGCTCGATTATGGCAAAAATCATAATCGTGATTAGTTTGGTCAATATTGAAATGATGATTATTTAACGCAATTATTGGTGGGTGATATTATCAATGTCTTAATATTGATATGAGTAAATTTAAATGTCGCATTAATCGTTATTTCAGCAAAAAATTGCTAATAGGTGGATTGCCGATATATCGGCCAATATGTGTTCGTTTTTATTGTTATCGGCCTGATAAAAAAATTTAGCTGATATAATAAATCTGATAAATAATGGATTATTTCTAGGGATGCACTGATATGAAAAATTTGGCCGATACGATAACCGATAATTCTTTATATTTTAAAGCCGATAACGAGAAATCCGATTTGTATTTTGTTTTTTTAATAATTTTTGATTACAACTATTAAAAGACATGTCCCACGCACACAATTATAATGTTATATTATATCATTATAATTATATGTAGCAGATATGACGAACTTGTGCTGCACATGTTGCATTTAACTGTATTTTCCTTTTTGAAATGACAAAAATGATCTTTTCAAAATTCATAATTTCAGTGCAAGGAAATAATCCACTATTTATCGGCTTTAATATATATCGGCCAAATTTTCTTATCAGGCCGATAACAATAACATTAAAAATAAACATATAAATCGACCGGTACCGATATGATATTATTTCCTTCATTATCGCTCCAGATGCGCACCGTTCGCCATGATGGTTTTGAATTGCTTGAAATGCGATTTAAATCACTTCAAATCGTAAAATACAATTAATGCGCAACATGTGCAGTGCAAGTTCGTCATATAGACTATATAAAATTATAATGAGAACATTATAATTGTGTGCTTGGGACGTGCTTTTAATGATGAGACTTTTGCTTTTGTAATCAGGCTCTCAAAAATTATATAAAATTCGGATTTAGATTTATTAACCAATATATATCGGTTATCAGTTTTCAAATATATCGGTTATCGGTATCCCTACTAATAGGTTAACTAACGAAAGTACAAAGTTGTAAATACTATTACCTTCACTTAAAACATAACTGACTGTGTGACAAGATTACTTGACAAAATCCAACAAGAAATTGATTACAAACGTTTTTGATATGGTGACATTTCCTGCCAACAGGGAAAGTTCTGGCAAGGTTCTCTCAAAGTTATGAACGAACGTTCTTCCAGTAACGTTAATAGAGCGTTCATTCAGCGTTATCTGGTCTTTTAATAATGTTCACCAAACATTCGCACAAAAATATTATTTATACATCGCTCATGGCGTGTATTTTTTCAGTTGGACGTTCGTCTAACGTTTTTTTAAATGCTACTACTAGTTTCAGAATGTTCAGAGAACATTTAAAAGTAACGTTAATGTTTGGAATCTTTCCTTAACGTTCGTAGAACCAAGAAAAACATTTTTAAAACATTTGAAAAATATTTTTAATGTTCAGAGAACACTCAGACTTCACGTTTTCATAACTTAATTAGAATGTTAGTTAAACGTTCTCAGAACTAGTGCTGTCAAATGATTAATCGCATCCGAAATAAAATATTGTGTTTACATAATATATATTATTTTTGAAAATGTAATATGAATTATATATAAATAAATATTTCTTAAATATATACATGCATGTTTGTGTGTGTATATATATATATATATATATATATATATATATATATATATATATATATATATATATATATATATATATATATATATATATATGTAAACACAAACTTTTATTTTGGATGCGATTAATCGCAATTAATCGTTTGACAGCATTTTTTTTGAGTCGGTGATCATCATTCTGTGTCATTATTATTATTATTATTATTATTATAGTTGTGGAGTGATTATTAAAAGTTTACGATTATGAAAATGTGCTTAATTTTCATGAAAATAATCATAATTTTCTTCATGCAATAAGAAATTCTTTTCATTTTGCATCACTTTTCTAGCTTCGTTTCTTCTTCTGTAAACCGGAGAGGCAGAGGACGGTTAGCGGGAAACACAAATTAGACACGTCCTCATCACAGACGCCCCCCCGCCAGGGGTTTACGGGAACCGAAGTGCGCTGATGAGTGTCTCATTCAGCAAACGTCTCGATGCATCAGCGACACGACAGACCGCCCACAAACCGCTCGCGTTCACCGTAAGACCTCGTTGCAGATTGAATCAGCCCCTCGCTTACAGGAAATGTTGTTTGTTTGTAGCTGGTGTTGTGTTTGGGGTGGGACCAGATCATCCCTTCAGGGGAAGATGGGACGGTACAGGATATTGCAGCTTACGGTTTTCCTCTTATCCTTTGTGTTTCGTGTCTCTCTAGGGTTTGACAGTAGGTCGTAGTCGTTGTGGGCAGAACTGGCAACCAACCAGAAGTCCGTGTCTCCCACGTAAACAACGCGGTTGTCAATTATAATGAGATTCCTTGGATTTGTTTTTAAGAGGAGCCGCATACGCTCAAAGATTTGATCATTGCACAAAGCTGATTATTATTGTGAGGCACTATTTGCTCCTAAACTTGACCAGACCAGAGACTCGTGCTGTAATCTCCGTCTCAGTGTCTGCTCTCGCTCTCTCTGCCCTGTTTCTGTTGGGTCGACGCTCTGCTAATTATCCGGCCTCGATCCCGCGAGGCGTTCACAGTGTCTCTGCGGCCCGAGGCAGAGCTTTCTGATACAAACACATCTGCGTCGATCAGGTTAAAGAGAGGAAACATGACTGCGTGTTCTGCTCTTCACAGCACAGGAAGAGGAAACAGCTGCGCTGCAGAACTGGCCTTGTTTCAGCTGAGCGTTTCAATCCTACGGCTAAATAAGAGCCGTGAACAATGTGTCCTTAAAGGGAGAGTTGTGCCGTTCACTCACCCTCCCGGCGCTCCAAACTTATGTGAGTGAACGTTCTCAGAATGTTCTGGCACGGTTCTCTAATAGAACGTTCGTTCAAAGTTTGCTAATGTTCTCAAAAACGTTGAATGTATCGTTCGGGGAGTGGATTTAAAACTCGTTTATTTAAAAAAAATGTTACTACTTGTTTCAGAACGATCAGAGAACATTCAAAAGTAATTTTCCCTTAACATTCATATATTAATCCGATATGAAAATATCGGCCGATAACCGATAATCATTTCTATTTGAATGTCGATAACCGATATATTGGCCGAAAAATCTGAATCCAAATTTTTATAACATTTTTGAGAGCCTGATTATAAAAAAACAAAAGTCTCACGGTTAAAAGCATGTCCCGAGCACACGATTATAATGTTTTTGTAATTTAATTTAATTTTATGTAGCTTATATGACAGATTACATTAACTGTATTTTCCTTTTTCAATCATATTTCAAGCAGTTCAAAAGCATCACGTTGATCTGAAGCATCTCAGCTGAAGGAAATAATCCATTTTTGATCCGCTTTAATACATCGGCCTAATTTTCTTATCAGGCCGATAACATTAAAAATGAACAAATATCATATTATGGTGGCCGATATATCGCACATCCCTAACTTCTGTGTTCAGAGAACTTTCAGAAATAACATTTTCAAAATATGAGTATTAATAAAATGTTCTTGGAACTTGTTTGCTGGGTTGACATTTGCTTTCAATATTTTTATCATTCATCAGCTGGAAAGGAAATTGCTCTGAAATTGATTCCAGCGATATTGTGTCGTTATCATAATAGGTATGGTTTTTAAAACGTTATCGTTATTGTTCTCTTTGTTACGCTGCTTTTGTAGTGTTTTCATTCTTTTTGGAGCTTGACAGACTCCGTATATGCGAAAGAGCGGCACAAAATCTTCACAATATCATGTTTGGAGAGACACATGGGTGAGTAATTGATGGCTGAACTTTGATTTGGGGCTGAAATGAGTCTTCAAGGTTTCTCGGCTGAACATTGTTTGATGTTTTTATGTTCTCGATCGCAGACGGAGCGCAGCGGCGCGGCTTTGAGATCCTGCCGGTTGCTCATTCCTTGTAATCGCTGTGGACACGCTGCTAATTGCAGGGCTGCTTTGACTCACCTCCGTCACAACGCTTTGTCTCCGGTCCGCTGACATCACCCGTCTCTCGGCGTTCAGTCATTCTCTGAAACTCGTCTGGCGCGTGTTGTGACATGTACGGTGGAGTGAGAAACGCTCACTAACTCCTGCTGTCTGTCATCTTCTGACTAGGCATGGGCAAAATTCACCATTTGATTAAATTCCGATCTCGATTTAATTCAATTCGATATCAATTCATTTGGATATTTATCAGGTACAGTCCGTCAGTTTTTCTCAAGGGGAAAAAAATCTCTCTGAACTAAAGCAGTTTTTATATTAATAACATAATTTAAATGACATAATTATGTTTCTACTCCAATTTGTTTCTTTGAAATATAAACATTTTAATGGTGGCTGTCATAAAACGTATTCAAACATGCATTATTATCCAAGAAAAATGCAATATATGCCTATATTTAATGGCTAAATGGCTTTCCTGAGGTAAATGTGACGTGTTTACAAGCTGTTTTATTGACATCTTTCCGTGGTTGAAACATTGATTGATCGAATTAATGAGATTCATTTCAGTGTTTTGTATCTTTCTACATTCCTTCTGATGTTCATTCATGTTTATTTGGTGCTATAACTAGTAGTAAAGAGGAAGAGATGATCGGTTCAGCCAGCGATCTGTCACCACACTTTAAAGAGAGACATTTATTGACTGAATTTTGTGACATCTGAGACTTTTTCAGATCAAAAGTATTAAATCTTACTGTAATTATTGGATGGCAGGAGCTACAAATGATGTTTAATGAAGTTTTGTTCATTCATCAACTGAAAACAACGTCTAAAAGATCAATTCTTGGGATTTAAGAGTCAATATCGGTTTAAAGAAGTGAGAGAAGTCTATATTTTTAACCCAGCCCTACTTCGTGATGATTGCGCGGAAGAAACAGGCCAATCCGATTCCTGACAGATCCCGGTGTTTTGACTTTGACTCCGGGCGAGGCGATGAGGCTTGTGCTCCGCTATCTTTCTGAAGAATCGGTCACACGCGGCTACATGCCTCAACCGTGTGTGGTTTAGATCAGGATCTGGTTACAGAAGATCTTGAGAAATTGTGAAACCCAGTCTTCTGTGGTTTTTCCCTTTCCTCTTTCTTCCTCATACACACTCCCGTGAGATACAGGTTGTTTATCCGTCTGTCTCTCAAGCATGTGCTGCTCAAGGCAGGAGATCATTGGGTTTCATCTTCCGTGTGTGTGTGTGTGTGTGTGTGTCATACACATGCTGTATGCTTTTTTTATAGCACTGTTCGTTGCGCCACAAGCTGCCGACATGTTTGGATGCGATTCAGAATGTGTCCGTCCTCGTCCTGCAGTGAGATTAAACGACTGTACATGATGAATTACATCAGAATCAGCTTTCACTGGTCTGCTCAAATCACCTCACACGCTTGAACTACACGCTAAATGTATGTGCTCAGATGCTGATAGTTTAGACTATATAGAAACACAGCATGTCAATGTGTGTGTGTATATATATGTATATATATTATGTATTTTTATAATACATATTATTATAATACATAATTTTTATAATACATATTTTTTAAAATACATATTATATATATATATATATATATATATATATATATATATATAATATGTATTTTATATATATATAATATGTATTTTTTATATATATATATATGTATTTTTTATATATATATATAATATGTATTTTTTATATATATATATAATATGTATTTTTTATATATATATATTATATGTATTTTTTATATATATATATTATATGTATTTTTTATATATATATATATGTATTTTTTATATATATATATATATATATATATATATATGTATTTTATATATATATATATATATATATATAAAATATGTATTTTTTTTATATATATATATGTATTTTATATATATATATATATATGTATTTTTTATATATATATATATAAAATATGTATTTTTTATATATATATATATGTATTTTATATATATATATATATATATATAATATGTATTTTTTATATATATATATATATATATATATATATATATATAATATGTATTTTATATATATGTATTTTTTATATATATTTTTATATATATATATATATATTATATGTATTTTTTATATATATATGTGTGTATTATATATATTATATATATATATATATATATATATATATATATATATATATATATATAAACATATACTTATGCAACTTATGCACATATACACATATATACATACATTTTTATATATATATATATATGTATATATATGTGTATGTGTATTTTTATATAATATATATACATCTATGTATATGTGTACTGTGTAAAGTTTTAGGCCACCATTAGCCATTTAGTTTTTTTTTTTTTACATTTTGTGTACATATATTTCCTCCTTTTTCTGTTTATATCATAATACAGACCAAAAAATAAATATGTATGGTCATTAAAAATTGCTAAAGCAACAAAGGTGGTGGCGGCCAAAGACTTTTGCACAGTACTCTATATATATATATGCATGTGTATATAAATGTCTAAAATTTCACTCATTCATTCATTGTCTTTATCAGGGTGTTTCTGGTGTGATCAGTTATCAGGTGCAGACACGCATATCACTGAGCGCCGGCTATTTTAGTATCCATTAACGCTTCCTGTCTGAGTGTGTGAGTTAATAATTAACCGGTTTGGCAGCGGCCCAGGTGAAGGTAAAGCTGGTCTGGACTCTCTGTTTGCCCGTCTATGAGCCGTATGCTGCTGGTGTCTGCTGGCAGGACGGCAAGGAGATCGGCTTTGTTTTCCGGCTATTCAGCAGTTTGAAAGCGCTGGTGAGCCAAAAACGGATTTACACTCAAAGTCAAGCTTATTGCCGAACTAAAGCCTAGAGAAATCCAGCCTCAGGTGAACTTCGCTTCAGGACGTCTGAAGCTGCTTTTCCTGGAAATGTCAAGTTAAACTTAATTTTATTTAACCTAGAGTCACGAGTGTGATTGAAACCCCGGTTTTGTGTCCAGTGCCATCTGCACCGATTGAAAATATTGATTTCTCGCATGTAATCAATTGTCATTTTGATGATTCTTAAATCATCCAGACTCAAAACTTCACTAAACATTACTTGTAGCTCCTGATAATCACAATAAGCTTTTTGATTTGAAACTAAGTCTCAGCTTTCAAATTATGCCGACATTATTAAAAATTCAAACGATGAATACCAATGGTTACAGAAGAAACGGATCATCTCTTCCTCTACTACTAGTTACAGCACATAAATAAACATGAACGAACATCAGAAGGAATGTTGAAAGATTATTAATCAGGAATGTAGCAACTCACAGGGTTTCTGTATAGTTTACGACTTTAGTTCAGAGAGATTTTTTGCTGATTCAATATAGATTCAAATGAATCGAGTTCATAACTGAATCAAATCATAATCGAATGAAGTTTTTGTCAATGCCCAGCCCTATATATATATATATATATATATATATAAGGATGATGTGAAGGTCTTTGGTTGAAGGTTTGCGTGGCGTTTGGCTCTTTTGTTGTCAGCGAGACCTCGCACAGACGCTTTCAGTGTCTGGAGTCATAAATAGCAGATGGGGTGTGTGGGAATATAGAAACGCCCGACTCAACCCCCGTCTCGCACACACACATTTGACTTCATTAGTCATTTGTTATGTCACGTCCGCGTCCGCTCTCCCAGCATGCTCTCTGTGTCTCGTTTCTCTTCAATATGTCAGACTGTTCATCAGTTTCCTCAGTTATTGGATCATGGGCTTCGGGAACTTCTGACATCGTCCAGACATCTAGTAGTTTTCAAACCGGGGTCCTGGAAAATGTGTAGAGAAAAACAATGTTTATATTCACTCAATATTCAGTGACTCGAATCGGAGCCACAAAAACTTGATCGGGACATCCTTAGTTTTTATATTTGGTTAGTTAACCTTGTAGTTGGTTGTCTCGGGATCGTACATCACCTGTAAATAAAAGAAATGGATATTAAAGTTGAAACCATCTGCAGTTGCTCAAATGTGCAAATTAATGTAAGTTCTTTCATGTGTCCGATTGTGTGTGTGTGTGTTTTGGAGGTCACTTTAGTCTCACAGTCTCATCCGAGTCTTAATTACTGTCTTAGTTTAATTCAGATGTATGTAAATGAGCATTTAGCATATGAGACACTGCAGCTGTGTGGGTGTCTGTGCTGCAGAGGTCAGAGGTCAAAGGCAGGACCAGTCAATGAAATAAAGGCCTGTGTGTGAGAGAGAGACTAAATCACACAGTATTTCTCACGTCTCTTCCCTTGACTGTGTGTTAGTGACGTCTCAATGTACAAACCTTTTTTCACAGTAGCCTATTTCTTAATGCTCAAATTTATAATATAATATCATTTTTTTGTAGATACACTCGTGTCACAATTCGATACACTATTTTAAACAATGTTGTCACAATACTGGAATTTCCAGGTTCGATACTATACCTTAAAAATATCAATATTCAGTACCGTTTTCGATACCATTGGGAAAACTGCCATAAAGATTATTTATCTCATAATTTTTTGATAATTTGGGTAATTTTGTTGTAATGTCTTACACACAGCACAAGGGCTTTATTTGAATCGGACATTTACAAAAACAAAAAAGACAAATAAATAGTCAATAATAAAATGAGAACAAATAAACAAATTGCAAACAATAGCACAAATGAAATAAACATGGCTTTAATTTTTCAGGTGGGTCTAAAAGTTGTATTTACCTCTATAAATAAAATGTAAAATAACACTGGATAGTCTTTATTGTAAAAATGTAATACGGATTAATGCTTACAATTAAAGTTATAAAAGTCAAGAGCAGCAAATGATTTTCTCTTTGTCTTTTGCAGCAGGTTTATTAGGCTGCTGTCACTTTAAGAGCTTATACACGGATCCAATATACTGATGCACATCATGCGTTTTCTTTTAACTAGTTACGTTCTAAAACTGACTGTATTTACCTGAATACTCGGAAAGACGGGCATTTTGTATGTATTTCACCATTTAAGTGCAATAAGCCACGGCAAAGATTCAGTTTGAGAGGCAGCTTTATGTGCGCGACTCTTATATAGATCAGTGACGTGTGCTTTTCGTGTAAACGCAAACCCAGTGGGAATGAATGAGATGAGTGAGTGAGTGAGAGAAGGTGGGAGTGTGTCAGTTTGCCACTGAGGAAAGGAGTATTAGAACCATTTTAGATATTTCAGTATCGATAAATATCGAAATATCGATACTTTTCGCAACCTTAATTTTAAAGGGTGAGTTCACCCAAAAATCCTGTCATTAATTCCTCTCCCTCATGTCGTTCTACACCCGTAAGATCTTCATCATCTTCAGAACATAAATGAAGATATTTTTGATGAAATCTGATGGTTCAGTGAGTCTCTATTGACAGCAAGATAATGTCCAGAAAGATACTAAAACATATTTAAAACAGGTCATGTGACTACAGTGGTTCAACCTTAATATTATAATGTGACGAATCCTTTTTGTACATCAAAAAACAAAATAACGACTTTTAAACAATATCTAGCGATTTCAAAACACTGATTCACGAATCTTTACGAATCTTTTGTTTTGAATCAGTGGTTCAGATCGCCAGAGTCACGTGATTTCAGTAAACGAGGCTTCGTTACGTCAGAAGTGATTCGAAATTTCAATGGTTCACGTGACTTTGGCAGTTTGATGCGTGATCCGAACCACTGATTCGATTTACGAATCAAAAGATTCGTAAAGATTCATGAATCAGTGTTTTGAAATCGGCCATCATTAGATATTGTTGAAAAGTCGTTATTTTGTGTTTTTGGCGCACAGAAAGTATTCTCATCGCTTTATAATATTAAAGTTGAACCACTGTAGTCACATGACCTGTTTTAAATATGTTTTAGTATCTTTCTGGACATTGAAAATCAATAGAGACTCACTGAACCGTCGGATTTCATCAAAAATATCTTAATTTTGTGTTTGGAAGTTGAACGAATCTTATAGATTTGAACATGAGGGTGAGCACACGATGACAGAATTTACATTTTTGGGTGAATTATACCTTATATAAACAGTAAAATGAGTTTAACTCCATGTCACGAATCATATTGTCACATATCGTCACGTTTTTATATTGTGATATCTTGATATGATGATATGATATGTAAAGCTTGAATGATCGGGATCGGCCGATCATGATGACAAGTAATAGTCGGTCGTCGTATCGGCTGCAAAAACCCTGATCGGAGCAGAAACATTTGATAAGTTTATGAAGCTCTTCATTCTCAATTGACTGTTTATGAAGAACAGACTGTGAGCTTCAGCACTTGGTCTCCTGTAGTTTTGCTCTCGTTCTCGTCCACCTTCCCTCAATAGTGCGCTCGGAGTGAACCGTGACCTTTGCTCCATTTAGTCCTGTGTGTTTGAACGTGTCTGTCTGAGAAACGAGTCTGGGAAGTGTTTGTACTGCTGTGCGTTGTTTGTTTTGTCTGAGAACACAGACCGCTCTCTTGCTGTCAGACGGGTTGGTCGCGGTCACATGACATGATGTTGCGTGTGACAGGTATGACGGATTCACACGTTCTGCGTTCGAGTCTGTTCAAGCTGTGTGGAACTTCTCCGTCGGTTAGAATAATAATGACTGCAGACACGCAGATGATAAAAGATTGAGTTTTCATATGCCTCAGAAGCAGAACGAGAGTGAATCATTCTAGGCTGGGGTTTATCCAGAGTCTGAAACGAGAGGCCGTTCATCTGGAGGCTGGAATGTTATTTTGCCCGCGGGGCAGGAAGGTGCACCTGGCATCAGCCGAACATAAACACGGCTGGAACGACTCAAACGGCACACAACGCCTGCCGAATGAAGACGGAGTGTCCTGAATTACAAGCGCCTTTATTTTTCCGAGGCGCTTCAATCACCGTCGTTTCACATGTATTTTCATCCAATGGTCACGATTTCCGTTGGTGTTTTAAATTTTATTTGTATATCATGATTGATGCTGCTTGCTTATTTGTTCACTTTGACTTTATTGCAGCCCAACCGTGCCCTTATTTTCATTTGTGTCGGTGCAAAATGACATCTGGTCAGACAGCCTTGAGAATCCCAATGAATAGAGCTGCACAATTCTGGATAAATTGAATGAATCACTTTTTTTTTTTTTTTTTTCGTTTAAAATGGAGATCACAATTATCCCAGCTAAACAAAATATCATCAATTACTAGAGGTTCTGATCAAATTTTAATTGGATCAGGTTAATTAATTAATTAATTTAAAAATAATAATTTTGAATGAATGAATGATTCAGTGAATCGCCCAAAGACTTGTTTCATTACTAGATGAATCAGTCGTTTTTGAACGAATCTCTCGAAAAAATGATTCAATGACTCGCTCATAAAGACTTCACTTGTTTCGTTACTAGATGAATCAGTCGTTTTTGAACGAATCTCTTGAATGAATGATTCAATGACTCGCTTATAAAGACTTCACTTGTTTTATTACTGGATGAAAGAATCTTTCGAATGAATCTTTTGAATGAATAATTCAATGACTCACTCATAAAGACTTCATTTATTTCATCACTGGATAAATCAGGGTTTTTGAACGAATCTCTTGAATGAATGATTCAATGACTCGCTCATAAAGACTTCACTTGTTTTATTACTGGATGAATCAGCGTTTTTCGAATGAATGATTCAATGACTCACTCATAAAGACTTCACATATTTCATCACTGGATGAATCAGGGTTTTTGAACGAATCTCTTGAATGAATGATTCAATGACACGCTCATAAAGACTTCACTTGTTTTATTACTGGATGAATCAGGGTTTTTGAACGAATCTCATGGATGTTTTAAGTCACTCACTGGTGAAACAAAGTAATTGATATCATCTTTATTTAAAGTGTCAAATTACTTCCAAAAGGTGATCTACTCTATTTTAATCGCTACCATCTGTTTAAATCTGAACTATAGTGCTTCTGTGATAATTGTAATGTTTGTGCAACAAAAATAATGATACTGTGTGTTTGTTAGACTGTGAAGCGGTTTCATTTACGAATCTGATCAAGTGTGCGTTTGCATCGAGCGGCTCTACTACTGAACAACGATTTTCAACCGTCAGTCTCATTAAAGCATAGTTTGCATTGTTTACGGCATTTTCCACCCTGGGTGTGTTTGAACGGAGTTACACAAACAAACACAACATGTTGAGACTGATTCTTCAAGGCCCACCTGTGCTGCCTGACCGCCGCTAGACCAAACACGCGCGTCTGCAAAACAAACGTCTGCTTATCCAAACATGCACATCTGAACCTTCAGCACGCAGCCGGTCTGTCTAGTTACTCCAAAATGGGTCAAGTCCTGCGACTAGAGCTGTCAGAGCCAATATATATATGTATGACATATGCAGCGATACAGATGTTTTGGTCCATATCTGATGATTGACAAAGTCTGATGTTATAATCTATAGAGGAACCGTGTTCCGGTCCAGAATGTTAATGTACAGTCGGGAACCAATCAGCATCCAGGATTGAAGTTTTATAATGTCAGAGTGTTTCCCACAGTCGGGTGTGCTGTGACCGTCAGCGCTCGTAAGTCAGTGCGAGAGGGTCTGTCTCTCTCTTTGTCTCTCTCTCTCTCTCTTTGTGCCTCTGCTTTGTCATTCCCATGGAAATTTGCAAGCAAATTGTGACACCCTGTGACCTTACACACACACACACACACACACACACAGCTACCACACCCACTCACCCGTCTGTGGCACTGTCACTGTCAGCAGACTCTGTGTGTGTGTGTGTGTGTGTGTGTGTGTGTGTGTGTGTGTACTGATTTGCTGCTCAAGAAACTTTTCTGATTATTATTATCAATGTTGAAAACTACCATTACCAATACTATTCAAAAGTTAGGGGTCAGTAAGAGGAAAAAAAGAAAAGAATGAACACACTTATTCGTCAAGGACGCATTATTGATCAAAAGTGACAGTAAAGACATTTATAATGTTACAAAAGATTCTCAAAGGATATCAAAGAATCCTGAAAAATAAAATGTATCACAGTTTCCACACAAATACACACACACACACACACTCACACTCACATACACACACACACACACACACACACACACACTCACACACACTCACACACACTCACACACACTCACATACTCACACACACACACACACACACACGTCTGTTTTGCTATCTTAGTGAGGACATTCATAGACGTCCATTGATTTTATATCAGGTCAGTGATATTTTCTCTCTCCTAACTCAACCTCTACTCCTAAACCTACCATCACAGAATCATGTGACCATCACTAGATTTACATAAAAACATTTTTTACTTGAATCATAAGTATTAAGTATTAATATAAGTATTTCACAGTAATCTGTGAATATAATAAAGTGACATTTGGTGCTCACAAGTATAGCCAAAACGAGTACACACACACACGTTGTGTTTTCATGGTTTATGGGGACATTCCATAGGCGTAATGGTTTTTCTACTGTACAAACTGTACATTCTGTCCCCCTACACTACCCCTACCCCTAAACCTACCCATCACACTAAATGTTCTGCTATTTTACATTTTCAAAAAAGATCATTCTGTATGATTTATAAGCTTGTTTCCTCATGGGGACCAACAAAATGTCCACACAAGATCAACATTTACTAGTATTACTATACCTGTGGGGACTATTTGGTCCCCATAACGTAGGGAATACCCACACACACTCTCACACACACACACTCTCACACACGCCCCTCCCCTCTGTGTGTTCAGTGTTGTCTGGCTCGACTGTGACCGGGAATGACCTGAAAGAGAGAGATGGGGGAGGGGTGGAGCTTTGACCCCTCGTGACCCCTTGCATCACCCTTCATCTGATCTCTGAGAGTGTGTGTGTGTGTGTGTGTGAGAGAGTGTGCCGTCATCATCAGCTGCTCACTTCAGCTCCTCGAATAGACGTCGTAGTGTCAGTATTACAGCCTCATAAACTTATACGACCGATGCTTTTGTTGTTGTATTTTTATTGATTCTCCTGCAAGTATGAAACGCCAGAGCTGATGACCGACGAACGGCAGATCGGTGATGATGCCCTGCAGGAAGTGATGTCGCCCTTATAGATTCTGATGAAATCTGAATTAGAGGGACAGACGGATACGATTCCCTTAACTGCGGATAGTTTTAACGTCACACCGAAATGATTTGCATGATTTGGTGGACTTTAGTGAGTGATGCGTGTGTTTGTCGTGTGGACAGTCAGTCATTGTGAATGTGAGGTGTGTGTGTGTGTGTGTGTTTGTCTGTGCGGTCGTGGCGTACTTCACGTCCTCGGACCATCAGCTGTCTCGCGCTCTTTTTGTTCTCGTATGCAAAACCGACTCGCTCAGACAATTCAGTCTAGACCTCGTCTGTGTGTGAGCTCTCGCCCGTCCCCCACTTACCCATCTGCCCCGGCGGCCGTCCTCTCGGGGCTGGAGATGTGTGTGGGAACGCAGGAGTTTTAGTGTCTAGTGTTCGTTTGACTCCGGTGGATGTGAACGTGGTGTCATCATGCAGCTTCATGCAGCGGACGCGTCGCAGCCGTGTGTTCAGAGCCGCTGCAGCGGTGAGTCTGACGGTTTAGAGCGATTCCAACGAGTGTTTTTACGGTTGTAGGTTCAGGCTGATTGGTTCGTCTGCTTACTGTTGTTTTTATTTCTTAATTATTTTGATAGTTTGTGGTTAAGTCTTGTTGCAAACTTAGTCATCTTTTGTCACTAGCTGTGATGCTGACTAGACTATGAAAATATGTAAGCGAAAGTTTGGAGTTAAACTTTTTTTTTTGCAAGAAATGAACACTTTTATTCATCAAAGACGCATTAAATTAGTCAAAAGTGTCATTTATAATGTTACAAAAGATTCTATTTCAAATAGATGCTGTTCTTTTGGACTTTCTATTCATCAAAGAATCCTGAAAACAAAAATATGATGTTGTATGATGATAATCATAAATGAGCATCAAATTATCATATCAGAATGATTTCTGAAGGATCATGTGACACTGAAGACTGGAGTAATGATGCTGAAAATTCAGCTTTGATCACTGGATATAAATTATATTTTACTATATATTCACATAGAAAACAGATGATTTACATTGGAATAATATTTCACAATTTTCACTGTATTTTGATCAAATAAATGCAGCTTCGATGAGCAGAAAAGACTCATTTAAATATCTTATCGACACCAAATTTTTGAATAATGGTTTATGAATGTGTCTAATAAACTGTATTTTTTTTTACGTCTGTAAATATTCACCTTGTAAATAACGTTCAGTTGTTCATGGAGTCACTGAAATGTTTAAAGTTTGGTCTAATTTGGAACTGGTAGTTTTTAAATCGTTGGTAGATATGCTGTTTTTATTTTAAAACGTGAGTTCCTGAAGCTCCTTCAAAACCTTTTTGAATCTTAGAATCTGATTTGATCTGATTTCTGAACAGTATTTTCATTTTGGATCAAGAAATGTTTCACTCGTATTTAGAAACACAGATTGATTAGCATGACTGAAGAACCGGGGTCCGGGGAACTGTGTTGAGAAAAACAGTGTAAAAATAAATCAATTAGCTTATATATATATATATATATATATATATATATATATATATATATATATATATATTATTTATTATATATTTATTTATTTATTTATTTACTTACACACACACACACATATATACATTATATATATATATATATATAATGTATATATGTATGTGTATGTAATATGTATGTGTATATAAAATAAATAAATAAATAAATAAAAAGAATACAAATAAGGTTTATATTAATTAAAAGTAGGGATTCAAACGGGCGAAAAAATATCTGGTAAATGTCTGAAAACTGTCCAGGATTTTTGAAAACATTTTGGAAAGTTTTTGTAAATTTTCTGCCCCTTTGCATCCCTAATTAAAAGTAGATTAAAATACAGCTTTGACCATAAATAAATGAACAAAATTATTATGAGATTATTTTTTTTTATATAATGTATAAAAATTTTTTATATAAATATTTTATTCATTTATTTATAATATCAATAAATTCTAAAAATTGTTAAAATCAAATTAAAATTAAATTACAAAAATAATAAACAAATAATGCATTATGCTATACTATAGTAAGAAGAAAAAACCTCAATAAATATTTATTTTTCACAGTATAAACTGTCTATCTATAGCGTTCTTTTAAACGTTGGGATGGCATGATCATAAATGAGGGTCTGAGAGATTGAAAAGCCCAGAATCATTCAGTGTGATTTACAGTACTTCTGTCTGTCTGCAGCCCAGCTGGAGTTTGTTCAGATCCTGGTGATCGTGGTAGTGATGATGATGATGGTGGTGGTGATCACGTGTCTGCTGAATCACTACAGACTCTCTGCGCGATCTCTCATCTCTCGCCACGGACGAGCGCGCAGACGCCACCTGCCCCTGCCATCGGTAAGAGAACACACACACACACACACACACACACACACACACACACACACACACACACACACACACACACACACACACACACACACACACACACACTGATGTCCGTCTCACAGGTTTCCGATCACTGGGGAGTAACTGTGCTAATGTTAGCTTTGGCTGGGTCACATTATCAATGACTCATGACACTCGTGAGTGCGTGTGTGACAGTTTAGCAATTTAACAGTGTAACTTCCTTCTTCTGGACTCACTAAAGAAATCCTGACATCTAGTGGTTGTAGAATAAACGACCTCACAAATGACACACACTGCAATATGTCACGATCGAACACATTATGATTCATGATGGTTTGTGTTCCTGAATCATGTGTAATGTGTTTTTCTCTGTGTTTTTTTCAGGAGGGCAGTCTGTGGTCCTCTGATGCTCCAGGCTCTTCTAGCGCCATCAGTGAGGTATGATTTATTTCGTTAATAACTGCATTTCTATGCAGCGTTTATGATTACTCTGTACTCTCATTCAGACAGAAAATAAGTCACGCTGGGTCCAAACTGCATTGTTCAGAGAAATAAGTCACATCAGTGCAAAATAAGTCAAAGTTAAATGTTATGACATTCAGAGTTAATATGAAAGTGTTTACATTCATTCTAAACACTATAAACATGCATTTTAGATCCACAGGAATCTCAGAATAAAATGTACATAAATAATAGTGGCATTCCTTATAAATCACATTTGTTTTGAATGTCAAGGCTAAACCAATTTATTTAAAGCAAAACTGAAACCTGGAGTCACGTTCCTCTCATTCGACACAAATGCTGCTTCTGATTCTTTTTTTATACTTCATTGGAATGGAAATACATTTGATGACTTCTGTGGAACTTGCTACACACACACACACACACACACAAACACACACACAAAATTGTAGACTCAAAATGAGTCATCAAGCTCAAAAATGTCCACCATAGAAATGAATGGAATTTGGGCGGTACAGTCTACGACACAGAAAACTGTACATACACAGCAATGACGGGGTTAATTGAAAAAAAAAAAATATAATATTGAAAAAAATCGTATAGATTATTTAATTGTATTTTGTTGTAAAAGATTGTGGGAACAAATCATAATTGTTGCGTAAATAATTCCCTCAAAATACATAATTGCAAAAAATGCATAATATTTATGCAAAATAATGCATAAATATTACTTAGTACTGTAAAATTCCCTGTAAAAGTAATAAAAGTTCCCAGTAATTTACTGTAAAAAGTCAAATTGCAAAAACGCATAACATTTATGCAAAATAATGCATAAATATTACTTAGTACTGTAAAATTCCTTGTAAAAGTAATAAAAGTTCTCAGTAATTTACTGTAAAAAGTCAAATAGCATAAACGCATAACATTTATGCAAAAAATGCATAATATTTATGCAAAATAATGCATAAATATTACTTAGTACTGTAAAATTCCCTGTAAAAGTAATAAAAGTTCCCAGTAATTTACTGTAAAAAGTCAAATTGCAAAAACGCATAACATTTATGCAAAATAATGCATAAATATTACTTAGTACTGTAAAATTCCTTGTAAAAGTAATAAAAGTTCTCAGTAATTTACTGTAAAAAGTCAAATTGCATAAACGCATAACATTTATGCAAAAAATGCATAATATTTATGCAAAATAATGCATAAATATTACTTAGTACTGTAAAATTCCCAAAACAATGCATAAAATGAATAATATTGATGCAAAAAGATTGCATAGTATTTACATACTAATACATAATATTAAATAAAACATATGATTGAACATAAATGTGTAAATAATTGCATAATATTTATGCAAAAAAGAATACATAAATATTACTTGGTACAATAAAATTCCCTCAAAATACAAAATATTTATAAATAATATTGAACAAAAAGGTTTACAAAAATGCATATTTATGCAAAAGAATGCATTACTTAGTACCATAAAATTCCCTGAAAATACAAAATATTAATAAATATTAATAATTGATGCAAAAAGAATGCATAAATATTACTTTGTACCATAAAATACAAAAGATTAAAAAATATTATTGAACTAAATATCTTGCGTTTGAGGTGTTTTTTGACTGGGAGGAGTCTGAGTGAGCCCTGAAGGAAGTGAAGACCGCATCATTTCAGATCCTATTTGACTCTGGTGTCCGTGTCTCCAGCAGGTCTACACTCCTCGACCGCCGGACCGGGTCCCGTCGTACCTTCAGCGTGAGCGTCTGGACCGTTTCCAGCCCACCTACCCATACCTTCCCCACGCCATCATCGACCTCCCGCCGACCATCTCGCTCTCGGACGGAGAAGAGCCTCCGCCGTACCAGGGCCCGTGCACCCTTCAGCTCCGAGACCCCGAGCAGCAGCTGGAGCTCAACCGGGAGTCGGTCCGAGCGCCTCCCAACCGCACCGTCTTCGACAGCCCTCTGATCGACGCGGGCATCAGCGCCGGGAGGCTGGAGGGCGCTCCGCCCGCGTACAGTGAAGTCATAGGGCACTACTACCACCCGTCGTCATTACCGCGCCACGCACAGACTCAGTCCGCGCCGCTGCTGGTGCAGGGCGTCATTCAGCTCAGCCGCACGGACAGCAGAAACGCCCGCAACAAAGAGAAACAGAAAGCACAGCAGGTCTGACGAGGCGTCAGCATCTCCGTGCATTAGTATGAGCGATCGTGCTTCCCGTTTGTCAGGGTAAACGGAGGAAAATCACGGCAGTTGCACAACAGACTCACACGAGAGCTGCCGCTTCCGGATTTGCTCTAGTCTTGCCTTTTCACTCAGACCGAGACGAACTTTCTATACATATTTACATGTTATTTGTCCTCTTCTCTCTCTGTGCTGACAAACTCCGACAAGCAACAGAAATGGGTTTAGACAGATTCTTCCTTTTACGCCGCAAAAAAATGATATTCTTGATCAGTCGTTTTCCAGCACAAACAGCCTTAAATCGAAATGCATTTACTGAAGAAGCAAAATAGTCATGTTTACTGACAATAACAACAGTCCGAGAAATAAACTGAATTCAAAGGCATTTTTGTTCTTGTTTTGAGCTCTTAAACACTCTTGATTTAAGAATTTGTGCTGAAAAACCAGATGAAATCACTGAGGAAGAACATCATTTTTTTGCGTTGTACAAAGTTTCAGGGTTCCACCCTCATCTTTCGGTTCTGTAAAAATGCCAATATCCGATTCCGCGCATCAGAATTTATACTGGAGCGAAAACATTCATTCTGACGCTTGTTTGCTGTCAGAGAGAGAGAGAGAGAGAGAGAGAGAGAGATGGAGAGAGCGCTTGGTTGTTTTTCTGAGGTGCCAACAATACACAGATTCATGTATGTGTGTGTGTGTGTATATAGGCTACTATACAAATATATATACATGTATATGGAAAGCTGAAAAAAGCAAACTTAAAAGCACGATTTTAGAGTTATTTATATAAATGTCTAAAATTGCACTATTTTTAATATTACAATATGACAAGCCTCGGCTTGCGATCAGTCCACAGATAGCGTGAGTGTCCCGGACGCCGAGTTTGTGTGAACGAGTTAACCCGTTAGCTCCACTTTACGAGACGCGTCGAACGCCTCGCCGCTCGACTGAACCGATCTGGAGTTCTAGAGTAGTCTTTGAGCTAGATGACTAGTGTAGTGTAATTTCAGAGCCCTTCAGTGTCTCAAATGTGTTTGCCTTAACTTTATTCTGTATTCTAGAAATCACAATCATTGATGATGTGTAGAGCCGAAGGATTCCTTCTGTTCGGCTGTGGCGCACCGGCTCGGCGTCTCTTAAAGCACTTTAGCGACGGTGGGAGGAAAACAATCGACGACACCTGTAGCCGCCGGTTCGATTCGGAGTAAAGGAGCACAGAAGCAAACGAATATGCAAACGCTCCCTCGCGGGACGACGCTCGCAGAGCTGAAATCACGTCATGGGGAACGTGGACGGAAGATTCGCTGTTGATTCGCGCTCGAGTCACTGAATCATAAATTCAACCCAATCGCTGCCAAATAGTGACTCGCACAAACGAACCCATGATTCAGTCTGCGCTCGTCCGTCCGGGTGGGGAATAAATCGGGTCGGGTTTTGCTAGTGTTCGGTTTTATTCCAGAGAAGCGCTGCTAACAGGAAGTGGAGAGCTGGAGAGAGAAACTACAAATGTAGTCTGAACACAAAAAAGGTTTTGTTTTTTTTTCCAGTCAAAATAGCTAAAAATTCTTAAGATTAAAAAATTTAGTCTCGTTTCCTGAGTGCATTTTGCTTAAAACGAGTAAAATGATCTGCAAATGAGGCAAGAAAAAAAAATCTTGTTTTCCCGTTTACATTGAGATTATTTTTCTTACCACATCGGCAGATAATTTTACTAGTTTTTAAAAAAAATTTTAATAGTAGTCAAGACTAAATATGTGTCATTTTCTTGAACAGAAAATGCATTTTGATTTTAGGAATTTGAGATATTTTGACTTCTATTATACATGTTCCGTATTATCAGCCACTTTCTGCAGACTTTAATCTAGCCGTTTAGTTTCCGAATAGTTGGTGCATTTCTATAACATATTCCATATATATTACTTCACATGCATCTTGCATTTCTGGATGATATAATATACGATGCATTTGTTACTTCAGATAATATATATATATATCATATTATCAGCCAAATGCATTTCTTGTGCTCCTGAAAACCAGCTGTTTAAATTCCTAACTAGGTAGTTTGTGCATTATTCCATATATATTTGATGCATTTGGCATTTCTGTAATGTATATTCCATAAATGCGTGGTTCTCTCTCCAGCCGCGCCGTGACGTCTTCCCTTTACAGAGATGCCCGTTTCGTGCCCTCTGAGATGCCAGTGTGTCACACGCCCCAGTCAGCCAATCAGGCGGCCGTTGACAGGAAGTGACATTGTATGCATGATGATGATGATGATGATGATAGTGGAGAGAGTTGCAATATACCGACTTTTGGCCTTTTGATAATGTAGTTTAGCGCAGATTAAGTATGTACTAGTTGTTTTCATGTTATTGTTGCTTCTCGTTTAAAGGTCATTTATTTTTATTTTTTTTTGTTTGCTCACATGCATTAAACAAACGCCAGATTTGTAAGTGATGTTAACTTGAGTTTTGTTCGTTCGGACCCTCGTTCTCACGCTCATGTGACGTGTGCCTTCAGTCGTGTGTTTTTTAGGCCGGTTGCCTTCCTATTTGAAACTTCCCTTCTGCGGTGAAGAAAACATTCGATGAAAGTTTTAAGCACAAGATGAAACCAAACGACGGGGACGTCTGCTCATCTTCATGTTGCTTTAAGCTGGCGTTTCTCCGTCGGGATGAACGCTCGCATTGATCCTCTAACAACTGAAGGCCTTCCATGTGAAAAGAGGCATTTCCAAAGAAGGACTTTCTATTTAAGCCTTTGCCGTGATCGAGGGGTCAGAACGACTGGACTAAAGCTTGTGTTTTTCTCCTCTGTTGGCATTGCTTTGGGTTTGAACATGCCATTGAACGTTTCGAGAATCCAGCTGTTGCGAATGGAAAGCGTCTGCAGTGCTTCTTCTGCTTCTCATTCGGCGTTCAGATATCCATGTGTTATTGTCAGTAATGACCGCTTACATGTAACTCTTTTGTTTTTATTTATATCAGATCCTGAAAAGTGTTACTGGATGTTTCTCTTTGGGACAGTGTCTATCACACACACCATGTTATACAATCTGATGCATTTCAATTAGCTGCCAATTAAACAAATAAAACATTTTATAAAATAATTTTATCCATTGAGTTTTTTTTTTTTTCATCCTTCCCATACATATGTGTGTTTATATATATATCAGGAGACTAAAACTATTCTCTGGACCCAAAAAGGTTTTTTTCTTATACATTTATATATATTTATACTTATACTTTTATATTTATATATTATATTTATATATACATTTATATTTTTATATTTATATAAATATATATTATATATATATTTATATTTATTTATATATTTATATATATATTTATACTTATATATATATATATATATATATTTACTTATTTATATATTATTTATATATACATTTATATATTTATATACATTTATATATATTTATATATACATTTATATTTATATATTTATATAATATATTTATATAAATATATATTTATATTTATTTATATATTTATATATACATTTATATTTATATATAATATTATATACACACACACACAAGTGATGTTGTGTCGCCCCCTTATGGAGTTTGTTTGTCACTGTATTTTGGAGAGACTCAATACAGAAATGAATATCAGCCATAAAGACCTTCAAAAAGAGTTTAGAATTATTCCTTTTATGAACATGTATATTATATATATATATATATGATAATATCTTTCAATGTTAATTCACAATTAGATCTCTGTTAAACGTATAGATACTGTAAATCTCAGAATTTTTTGGAACGTGGCATGATGTAGATTTTTTTTTCTGGCTGATCTGAACAAAATGAACAATTTTCATCAATATCCATAAATTTTGATAAAGTTTACTTACTATCAAAAATATTACGAAGTAGTTCCAAATGTATTTCTCAAAGTTTGTTAGATACAAAACCGAAAGGGAAGCAGACAAGCTAACATTTAAATTAAACAAATATACTTTATGTATTTAATCTCACTTTATTAACCGATGTCTTCGCTGCTGACCTTCAGTGATCTAAGATAAAGATTTTAGATAAACGTTACATCTGTGATCCGCCTGACGCTTATTCATTTCACTGCTGCTGTGAAAGGACCTTTACATTCCCCAGAAATAATTATTAAAATATAATAATTTATTTAATAAAAACAACAACAACAGGTGAATAAAAGTAACACAAAAGTAATGTAACGCATTACTTTCCATAAAAAGTAACTAAGTATCTCATACTTTTCAAGGCGTAAGTAACGCAATATTGTAATCCATTACTTTTAAAAGTAACTTTTCTCAGCAGAAACTTCTCATTCTCTGAAGATCCTGTAATTTACCTTGAGGAGGATGAAACCGTCTCTGTTCCTGCTGTTTTCTGCTCCTCTCAGAGGAGTTTCAGTGTTTTCGCACGTTGTTTTCGGCTCAGATTCTCCCTCGACATCATAAATCCATTAAAACCTCGTCCGTGTTTCTTCCAGTGAAGAGCTCAGATCCAGGAGCACCGCTTCTCACCGCAGTTGACCTGCTTTCATTTTGCTTTATCAGTTGTATTGCAAGAAATACACATTTCTATGGCAGAATCATCTCTCTCCTCGAGTTCAAGCACACATTAAACATCACTCCCTGGAGAAAATGGACTGCCTTTCTGAAGAAGACACTCACCATCCATTCTTGACCTCCGGCAATATCCGGCTCCATTCACACAGACACATCGGGACATCTGCAGCGTCCGTCATCATCTCCCTCTCACATCTCATGACATTGCAGGTCCTGATAAATGTGATGTTTTATTTCTCACACACACACACACAAAAAATCACAGACATGATTCGAAAGTCCTGAAAAAAATAGTCCCACTTGTGCTCTTCGTGGTCAAAAATGTGAATTTTATCAAAAACTTTTGGTACTGCGGCCAAACAAAATCTTACCGAAAGCTCATTTTTCAAATTTGGAACACAACTTGTTTAGATTTATAGCCTTGATTTTCTTGCAATTTAAGAGTAAAACGTGTTTTTGGAAATATATATTTCATATAAAAATTGAAGATAGTATTTTTGTGCATTTTTCAAATAATAAACGAAAAATTCTGTAACTTTTTTTTTTAAGTTAACTTTTTAAACCTTTTTTCACAGAAATAATGCTGCACGTGTCATCTTTGAAATAAGCTCTAAAATTTTATGACAGTTTAAGTCGGGAATGTCATTTTCAGGTCCATGCTCAAAAAATAACTTCAGCATAGTTTTAGTAAATCCCATAAAAATACAAAATATTAAATATAAAACATAATTTTTGACTGGCATTTATATACATTTATATATTTATATATTATATATATTTATATTTATATATACATTTATATTTATATTTTTATATAAATATATATTATATTTATATATATATTTATACTTATATTTATATATTTTTATATTTATATTTATATATTATTTATATATACATTTATATATTTATATACATTGATTTATATTTATATATACATTTATATTTATATAATATATTTATATAAATATATATTATATATATTTATATTTATTTACATTTATATATATATATTTATATAAATATATATTATATATATATTTATATATATACTTTTTTTAAAACTTTTTTTTTTTTAAGTTAACTTTTTAAACCTTTTTTCACAGAAATAATGCTGCACGTGTCATCTTTGAAATAAGCTCTAAAATTTTATGACAGTTTAAGTCGGAAATGTCATTTTCAGGTCCATGCTCAAAAAATAACTTCAGCATAGTTTTAGTAAATCCCATAAAAATACAAAATATTAAATATAAAACATCATTTTTGACTGGCATACGAAGACCATACACCTATTCTTTTAAAATAAAGCTGCTTAATTATGATTAATATCGTGAATAACCCCAGACAAACAGACACGAACACGAACGACATCTGAACGTTCTGAGATACAAAGTTTATTGTACATCTGAGCTCATGGATTCGAGTGACTACACGACGGATATGCTACATAATAATCAAAAGCTATATATATATAGTATGGCATTTTTAGCGGTTCAGAACATGCTGGCAAGCGTTTGCTTCTCTTGAGAAGAAAAATAAAAGACAACAGCACTCGTCGATTGTGAAAAACAGCATCTGTAAACATAAAGGCATGGTGTCTGATGATAAACGGACAGTAAAACATCATTTCTGTCAGTGTGAATCACACGAGTGTCACTTACCACACAGATAATAAACTTAAGGCTTATAAAGTGGCATGCGAGGGCCTTTTCTTCTGCGGGATTCATGCGCAGACACTTTCTGAGAAGATTTCGTCTTCGAACAAATGTGTAAAAACTTTTGGTCCATCACACTGAATGCTTAAAACACTTTCAGAGAACAAGAAAAATGTAGCCGGCGTTACTTTCGTACACTCAGAAGTGTGCACTGGTTAGTTCTGGTCGAGCTTGCGTGGTCGTTTCATCGATTGCAACGCTTTACAACAACCCAGCAAACGCAAATATGCTCTGAGAACGTTGTCATTAAGTTATGAAAATGTTGTGCGAACGTTAAAGGGGCTGTATGTAGAAACCCGTGTTGTTAGCGACACCGGTGGCCGTTAAGTGAACTGCAGCTGCAACTTTTTGTGCGTGCTCTCGATATACTCTCGGCGAACGAGTAAGTAAAAAGTTTAGATGAATATGTAAATAAGTGCTGCGTGCTTTCCGCTCAATAACAAAATAAACGCAACAAAAATGACAGCAGTGAGAAAACAGTAGTTCAGGAAGCATCTGATGTGACGAATCCAGTCTCCTTTAGGACCCTGAGGAATCCCGTTGTGTCACCGGGGAAAGCGAACGAAATCACGTTACGATTTATATGGTTTAAAATGCGTTATAATGACCATTAATGTTATGGTTCATATACTAGTATACTAGGTTTTTTAGTTAGCTTATGTACTAGCATAGTAAACGTCTACCCAATTAGCCTGCTAGCTTAGCTTATATTATATTAGGTGTTTTTTGCTTCCAATATCTGTTTCCAGTTTGTTTTATTATGCAATAACCAGGGCTGGGTGGGTTACTTTTAAAATGTATTTCACTACAGATTACAAAATAAATGCTAATTTGTAACGTATTTCGTTACATTACTCAAGTTTAGTAACTTAATCTAAATACTTTAGAATACTTTGGAATACTAATAAGTGTGGAACAAACACAAAAAAGATCATTGTGAGTTTTTATCTCACAATTCTGACTTTTTCCCTCAGAATTGTGTGATATAAAGTTGCAATTGTGAGTTATAAAGTCAGAATTATGAGATATAAACTCACAATATTGAGAAAAGTCAGAATTATGAGATATAAACTCACAATATTGAGAAAAGTCAGAATTATGAGATATAAACTCACAATATTGAGAAAAGTCAGAATTATGAGATATAAACTCACGATATTGAGAAAAGTCAGAATTATGAGATATAAACTCGCAATATTGAGAAAAGTCAGAATTATGAGATATAAACTCGCAATATTGAGAAAAGTCAGAATTATGAGATATAAACTCACAATATTGAGAAAAGTCATAATTATGAGATATAAACTCGCAATATTGAGAAAAGTCATAATTATGAGATATAAACTCGCAATATTGAGAAAAGTCAGAATTATGAGATATAAACTCACAATATTGAGAAAAGTCAGAATTATGAGATATAAACTCACAATATTGAGAAAAGTCAAAATTATGAGATATAAACTCACAATATTGAGAAAAGTCAAAATTATGAGATATAAACTCACAATATTGAGAAAAGTCAGAATTATGAGATATAAACTCACAATATTGAGAAAAGTCAAAATTATGAGATATAAACTCACAATATTGAGAAAAGTCAGAATTATGAGATATAAACTCATACTAAACTCACAATTGCAAGAAAAAGTCAGTATTGCAAGTTTAAATCTCCCAATTCTGACTTTATAACTTGCAATTGTGAGTTTAAATCTCGCAATTCTGAGAAAAAGAAGTCAGAATTGTGAAACACAAACTCACAATTGTGAGGGAAAAAACAAATTGTGAGAAAAAGTTGCAGTGACGAGTGAATTATAAAATGACTCACAAAACATGAAAACAGTGGAAAACATGAAACTTAACTCCTCTTTTTCAGACGGTCAGAGTCAGAGAATCACCAATCGCTGTTTAAATGACATTAAAACTCAAAGTAATCACTTTGGTAATCTAAAACACTTTTCAGATGTAACTGTAATCTGATTACCACCCATTTAAAATGAAATACAGTCACTCAAATTTTGTATTTTAAATACGTCACTAAGTTACTTGTGTTTCGTTACTCCCCAACCCTGTGCAATACATGGCATTCATTTTAAATTTCAAGCATGTTGTTTGTGCACTTAATGTAATAAACATCATACAATAGTGAAATAGGGTATAATTAGTGAAAACATCACGATAACTTCTGATCAGGCATTACATCTCTATCGCCACCAGGTGTCAGTGTCAGTCATAAACCACGCCCTCTCCATGTGATTTAATAGGACTTGAGACAAATTCATTTCGGAGGCTGCATCCAATTAAAATAATTTTTTTCCAAAGATAGTTTCTTTCATTTTATGTAGTTTTTTTTTTATCACGCTGATGTTTTTTTAAAAAAAAAAAATAAGTTCGTTTTTAGTTAGTTATTTGATGCTATAAAAACGGAAGAGTGACGTCATGATTGACAGCTTCTATGGACGCGAGATATGAGCTTTAACTTTAATTTCTACATTTCCATGAGTTCTTCTGCAGTAAACTTTACTAAACGAGTTGAATTAATACATTTTCTTCGCACAACACATTAACTTTACAGTACAGAACAGCTCTTTCAGCATTATCCTGAACATTGTAGTAGTTTCATGCGTCACAGAACAGAAGAGGCTCTCGGTAGCGCGCGTAAATGTCACATCCTTTTGAGTTTCCCGGCAAAAACGTCCCGAGTCCTTCGCGTAAAAATCAGTCTACAATCTTTCACAGACAACCTAGGAAGAGCTCGCTTTTTAAGTTTCGTTACAAGCTGGCAATAAAACAATTGATCAATGCATGAAAATTCCTGCATAAAGCCCCTTTGGGAACATTATATTTTCTCATTCTTCGAACATTACGTTACTTTTGAATGTTCGAACGTTCTGAAACAAGTAGTTACATTTAAAAATGTAACTGAAACGATGCATAAATAAGACATTAACATCACTTAATAAACGTTTGCTCACAGCTGGGAAGGTTGCATTAGTTCACACTAGTGTTTATCAGTGTTAGTTCATTTTAACTAGGTTACTAATGTTAACTAATGGAACCTCACTGTAAAGTGTTACCAGAAGTGTGTCTCACCCCAAAATCTGGTTGTGTTTGTCTGTTTGTGCAGATCGTGAAGGTTGAAAACAAAACAACAGCGTTTAGAAATACATTCACAAGCATTTCAGAACAAAACTGACCTCAAGTAAACATTTACACACAGAACAACAAAAAAAAAACCTGACAGTGTTATAAAAGATACCAAAGGCAATTTAGCAAAATACAGAATATTCTTTGGAAAAACAAAAGGCAACTGTGACGATACTCACGGTGCAGAACTCGACTATCTCTCACAAACAAGTACTGTGGTGTACGAATGCGAATACCATGGTATTTCTCATCTTCACGTAGTGACATAGTACCGTTTGTGTAAGAGATGGTCAGATCTGTCACATGACCCAACTCAATGTGTGTCTGTTAGGCTAGAAGATGTGCAGCCATGTTTACCACAGTATTTTTTCTGACTTAACATTATGTATATATATTTGTTGTTTGAATCCAGGAAGTAATTCTGCTGCTGAGTGCTTCATTTTAAGCATCTTGCATTCAGTTCAAAGACACCGGGGCAAGTTGTCACAGGTGCAAACGCACTAATGTTAGTTTTCTCTAGCGTGTTTTGTTTGTTCAAAACTCTTTTTATTTATATAGTATTACATATTTTACTGTCAGCTGTTGGGTAGCATATCATATAGTGTGACAACATGCCCCACTATAGATACAGAAGAGCAACACCAAGGTCATGAACTTATAAAACGTAAACAAGTCTGTTTGGATTAAAACATCTGCCAAATGCATGAATGTCAATGTTTCCTGGGCAACTGCTTTTTTCATGATTTTGCTTATAGAGAAATTTGCTTTCAAATCTAAACACACCGTGAGAAATAATTGCTGGAGTGAAAAGCGTGACAACTTGCCCCAGCACAAGCAACATTAAAAGGTGAGTTAGAGAAAGTTGGATGTCTGAACACAGGCGATATGGAAGACGGGATGATGTAAACTCACTATCCTCTTTGGAGATGATGGTAAAGCGACTTCTACGGGAAACATATGCTATATCCGGCCGACCGTCCGGTCTGCATACAGACGTGTTTGTTCGTTATGGTTTCAAGCAATAAAACAAACAATAAAAGGCAATAGAACATCAATTACATCAGAACAAGGCAAAACAATATGGTGCATTTTTCACGTAAAATTAGTGCATTCAAAAGAGAAGTTTTCCCTGTTTCATGAGTGACAACTAACCGACACGAGAGGAAACCACGTTCGTTCATGTTCAGCTTCATCATTCTACTGCACTCAATAAGAAATGCTGGACAGACCCAGGGGTTGGGTTAAATGTTTACTCAGCTATTGTTTAAAAATGACTATATGTCCGGCTTAAAATGAACCCAAAATATGTTGGGGACTAAAAATCCGACACATAATTACTAGAGGCAACAATAATAATCAAAAGGTAATGTTTAATTATAATAAATGTTTATTCTTTAAGTTTTATTCATTATTAATAACATAATTATTATTTATTATTAAAACTACTCAGCAGGTTTGGCAAACATGTAACCCAACCGCTGGGTTAAAACAACCCAATTTCTGAGTTTGTCCATTTTAAATACAACTTGGGGTGTTTTTAACCCAGCATTTTTTTAGAGTGTACATCTGGCCCTCATGTTTTCTGACGACATGTATTAGCAAATGAGATGTCTATTTATATATATGTATATGTATATGTGTGTATAATATATATATATATATATATATATATATATATATATATATATATGTATGTGAAGCAGACACATTACGTTATTAAACGGATACTTTCGTTGTTACAGAAATAGTTTATGTACAATGTTTTTAGAAATTGCTTTGGAAGGTTTAGTATCTTTAGGAAAAGAAAAAAAATATTAGCAGAAAATAGGCTTTTTTTTTTAACCATTTGAAGAAGCTGTACGAAATTAACTTTAAATATACATTCTTTCTAAATATTCCTAATTTATCAACATGCAAATTATTAATCGAGGGTGTATTAAAAAATTGTAAACTTGAGAGAAAGTGATATTCTAGATTTCAGATGTATTTGAAGTGAATTTCCTTACCATGGTATTCATTTAGGGAATATTGTGATCAACATTAAGTGACCTGGTTTAAAGTCGTTTTTAAAATTCGCAAGCTGTCGTGAAGTACATTCACAAGCGATCATGGACGACACTTTTCAAAGGGATCGTTCAGCCGAAATCTCCATTCTTTCATTATTTACTCGCCCCCGTGTCTAACCCCATGACACATGCTAGTGATGAGTTGATCAACTCCACAGCAACTACATCAATTTATCCACTAACCGTTCAGAAACGCCTAAAAGTTGGAACTTCTTCCTGAGTCTCTCCATCAGTGTCGACTCCGGTTTGAACAATGTAAGGATGAACACAATCTTCATTTTGTCTGCGTGAGATTCTCCAGCTTTGTTGTTGTTAAAGCTTCACCCTTTTCTGGAAAGGGGGCAGGGAGCAGCAGCTCATTTGCATTTAAAGGGACACACACATGTTTTTGCTCACACCCAAATAGGGGCAAATGTGACAAGCGATAATAAATGATCTGTGGGGGATTTTGAGACTTATATTACATTAAAGGGTGTTAGAATTCCTGTAGCTCAAATAGGACAACATTGTACTCATGGTCATGGGTTTGATTCCAATATGAACTTATGCACACCTTGAATACAATGTAAGTCACTTTGGATAAAAGCATCTGCCAAATGCATAAATATAAATATACACTTATGTGTAGTTTTGGCCTTTTTGGACCTTGACAAATGGAAACGATTTTTCAAAATATATTTTTTGTTGCACGGTTTTTGAGTGACACGAGAGTAAATGATGACAGAATGCTCGCGTTATTTTTGGGTGAACGATCCCTTTAACCAGAAACACTGACGATGTGCAAATCCATTATGTTCTTAAAGATGAAAATGCGCCACACATGAAATGATAAAGACTGTTCCAGTGTCTCTCATCCATCCAACTTGATGGATACGCAAGTGCTTGGCTGCCAGAAGTCATTGCTGGCACTTCTGAGTTGGTTTTCAGAACAACTTCAATGGTTGCCGTCTCCACCTTTCTTCCGCTCGTGGAGCTGTGCTTGTGAGAGAAACACTGCTCTTTTAAACACGCAGGTGGCGTCTAGCACGCGTTTCGCTCCAGAAGCTGGTTGAATCCTGCTTTGCGATGTCCCTCGTCGTTTTACTTGGGTCCGGTCCAGCCTCTGTCTCCGTAGGCGCCGTCGCCGGTGGCGGAATGGGGCGACGGGGCGCACAGGTCGGAGTCCGTGTCCGACTCGCCCTCTGCGATGTACGGCCTCACTTTGGCGCAGCGCGACACGCCGCTGAAGTAGGCGTTGTTGAGAAAGTCCAGGTTTTCTTTGGACTGCGAGATGCTGAAGCCGCTGAAGGAGCGTTCAAGTTCCTCGTGGTCCACTGAAGGAATGGATATGGAAGTGTCGCTCTCAGCTCCGGCCTGCTGCTGGGAAAGAGCCAGCGGGCGTCCATCTTCGCCCACATTCCCACGAGAATGATGTTGTCCCGCTCCGCGAGAGCCTCCGTTGTGGCCGGCGGACGAGCGCTCGTGGGCCGGAGGCGGAGGGATGCGCACTAGCGACGGGTCGCCCATCGGAGACGTCCCCTGGCCTGTTTCGGCGAGGGTTTGTGGGAGCCGGGATGTGGAGGGCGGGCAATGGTGATTGACGCAGGTGGAGGGCGGCGGGTCAAAGTTCTTCTGGCCAGCTGAGCTGTTGGAGCGGATGATTTTGGTGATGGAGCCGCTCTTCTCCATGTGCTCCACTGGACTGTGGTACGGAGGCGCCGGGTCGGGCTCCTTAGAGGCGAAGTAAGCATCCGTCTCGGACTGCGGGATACCCATGCGCTGGATGTAGATGTTCACCAGGAAATCCAGTTTCCTCTCCATTGACATCACCTACAAAAGAGGAAGATCTCATTATATCAATATCTGTGCCGTCAAACGATTACATTTACATTTTCATCATTTAGCAGACGCTTTTGTCCAAAGCGACTTACAAGTGAGGCAATTAGGGGTTAGGTGTCTTGCTCAAGGGCACTTTAGTCATGGTATTAAAGGTGGAGAGAGTGCTGTTCATTCACAATCCCCACCTTCAGTTCCTGCTGGTGTGGGAATCGAACCAGCAACCTTCAGATTACAAGCCCGACTCCCTCACCACTAGGCCACGACTACCACGATTAATCGCGATTAATTAAAAAATGAAAAATGTATTAGTATGATTCTCATTACCTAATATATGTTTTGATGAAGAAGAAAAATACACCAAGTATAGCTGCGACCAGCAGTTATCAGGGTTCAGTTGCTATAAGGCCTTTAAGCACATGCGTAAAAAGGTGTAATGTTTTAATTACCAAGCCTGTAACCATCTCGAGTTACAGAACCATTTCTCTAGATGGAAACGACAATTAGAGCCAATCCGGTCAATTTACCATGGTTTATGAAACACTTTTTAATGGTTATGGAGGTTGAACCAAAAACCAAAGTTGTTTTTTTAAAATTGTCTCCAGTATTTAATGAACGATTCTATGGACAGCGGCGCTCCCCGAGATTCAAAGTTGCTCAGAATGAGGAGTTCGTCCATGTGGTACATGGAAAGTCGTGGGCGTGCATGAAAAAAAAAAATCGCACAATACACAATCCTGTACGCACATGAAAAGCGCGAAGGCGCCCCCTGGTGGCTGATTTTTCTAATTTCTCACAGGCCTCTAGAGCCGTGAGTCAAACAGGCCCAGCGAGTTTCGTTCCGATCGGCTTTCGTTAATCTAGTCTGACAGCTGCTCGAATTTCATTGGCCGATGACAGACATGTTTTTTGAGATGCGTCAATGTCCTCATAAACAGTCATGGTGCCTTGGACAAAATCACTGCATGCCAATCGGACTAACGGTGAAGTAGTTATAGCCGTTTTCATGTTTTTTCTCCTGTTATAGCGCCACCATGTGGCCATTGGCCACGTCCGTTTTCACGCAACCACAGAATGAGCTCTTGCATCGGTGTGCCAAGTTTGGTGAAAATATCTCATTCCGTTCACCAGGAAAAAGTGGCCATTTTGTACTTTTGACCGCTGCAGCGCCCCCATCAGGCTGATCGGGGCGAGTCTTGGTGACGTTGTAGATGGTGTGAGTCCTACCAGCCCTCAAAGATTCTCTACAACTTATGGTTTGATCTGCCTGATCACTTTTGGGGGAGAATGATGACAATTTTTAATAATACCCTAATAATGGTGTTTTTTTATGGAGGACCAGGAGTGACACATAAAAATAAAATGAAGAGGTTAAAAAAACGAAGAGGTTAAAAAAATAAAACGAAGCATTTTAGCACTCGATTGACAAATGGATAAAGAAAAGCATTTGGCAAATCCTTTTTTAAAAAGCGATTTAAAAAGCCATTTAAAAAGCCATTTAAAATGATTTACAAATGTATTTTTTTATTGTTCTATTAATCTACGTTTAAAAACAGGAATTAAATAAACAACTTTAAATATGTCTATTTATTTGCCTATATAAAAGTGATTTATTTATACACATTTTTATGTGTGAATTATTAAATGAATTAATTGATTCTTCGTTTTATTTTTATGTGTCACTCCTGGTCCTCCATAGTTTTTTCCCCTGATTTTTAAAAATGTTTTAGACACGTTTAAACATAATTGTTTAGGAAAAAACCCCTCTGTAGCCTCCTATGTAAAATAACAGGTTCACGAGAAACCCAGAGAATTAGATCAGACAGAGATCGGTGTATTTCACATCGATTTACCTGTTTCTCCACTTTCCCAAGTCGTCCCATCATGCTGGGATCCTCTGGCAGTTCTCCATCCGTGGTTCCTTTAGGACGATCCTTGTCCGTCATCGGAGCGCCTCGGCCAACGATCTGATCCACTCTAACAACCAATTAAAGAGAGGAAACATCTAGAATAAAAACTTGACAATTCATGAGTCTTTCCTGCCATTATCTGTTTTAGAGGAAAACATGTGATCCGTTACACATGGACAAACACAACAGAAATCTTTTTCGATGTCCACAAATTACTACAGATTTATTTAGAGTTTCGTTGCATCCATTTCCATTACATGTTCATTAATCACATCGTTAGCTACTCAAAGTTTTAAAATAACAGAAACCATGTATTTAATCGTAAAGCACAAAGCATTGTGGGATGTAAATGAACGCATGCTGAGGGAGGGATTTGATAATGAGGGGGTGTGTCCACACACAGATAGACAGAGATGATTGGACAGAAAGTGTCAGGCCCTCCAGACGGACGTTTTCTGTTGATATTTGCCATTTTTGAACAATGTGTCAACGTGAAATCACATCGGCCGTCATCTTTACAGTAAAATGCAAATGTAAGCATCAATTTGACACATTATCCAAAGTTTCAGATGATGTTCTACACTAGCAGGGGTGAGTCTGATCTCAGATGCTACACGGTTTTCATCAAAGCATCAGAGGATCCAATTTGCTTCAAATAGTCGTTTATAAAACCACTGCATGTGCTCAGCAGAATCAAGCATGCCCTGTTGATACCGCATGAAGAAAACGGTAAAGTAGTGCATCATGTGGCATGCCAGAAATAACGCCATGCCGACATGCATAAGCAAAAACAGCGATGCCAAATGAAATGAAAGAACCATTTGGACGTGTGCATCTCCATTTGCTGCTTCTTGCTGCCGTAACTCTTCATTTCCAAACAGCGGTGCAGGCAAACTAGCTTAACCAGTTTTAGTTCAGCTACATGACTAGTAACTCACCGAAATGTGATATTTGGTTGCCCTGCTTTTCTCTCGCTAAGCGTCTCTCGGGTTGAGTTCAGGCGTGACAAACAGAGGTGGTGAAGTCAATTAAGAGTTGATTATCAGAAGCTGCCGGCGGCATTTAAACTCAATAGACTAGATTGACACTCTTAGAAGAAAAGCTTCTGTTTAGAACCTTAACGTTTTTCCGACCAGGTGCTTCATCATGGGGTGGAATTAGTTTGAATTCATTCATCTTTAATTCATTTTTAATTTTAATAAATCATATAGCAGATCGTACAGTAGTGGCCAAAGTGATCCTCGGCCTTAAAAAATGTGAGGTTTTCACCCTCAATTTAAATATTTGTTAAAAATTTTGTACGTATATTGCATAGTTGTGCTTGGAATCGATAGTTTTATTTGTGATAGTAATGCAAAGAAATCATGAACAAATTCGAAAACAGCTTTTTTCTATGCACTTTTATTTTGCATCGTAAATTAAAATCTGTAGCGGTTGTTTTTGACAAATAATTGTCAGATAAATACCTTAACGGAGCTATATTTAAGTATATTTAATTTAATTAAACTTTAATGAATCACTTTTTTTATTGCCAATGTGTGAACAGCTTATAACAAAACTTAAAAAAAACAAAATCTTCATGTGAAAGATGCTTTCTTAACTGCTGTTTTCTGTTATTTTTGTATTTTTCGGACATATTTACATACGGGATGTTTGGTAACAGTATATTTACAACTGAAGAAAGAAGAAGAACTTGTGAGTATATCGGGACCTTGACTCACATTCAGTACGTGTGCGCGAGCAATGTTCGAAATCTGAAGTGGGCGGAGCCACTTTTACTAAAATGGCTATAATTGGTGAACGGATTGAGAGATTTTCACCAAATTTGGCACGCCGATGCAAGAGCTCATTCTGTGGTCATGTGAAAAAGGACGTGGCTAATGGCCACTTGGTGGCGCTATAACAGAAAAAAAACCATGAAAACAGTAACTACTTCACTATTAGTCCAACTGACTTAAAAATTGGCATACAGTGTCTTTGTCCAAGGCACCATGACTGTTTATGAGGACATTGACGCATCTCAAAAAACATGTCTGTCATCAGCCAATGAAATTCGAGCAGCTGTCAGACTAGATTAACGAAAGCCGATCGGAACGAAACTCGCTGGGCCTGTTTGACTCACGGCTCTTGAGGCCTGTGAGAAATTAGAAAGAAATCGGCCACTAGGGGGCGCCTTTCGCGTTTTTCACATGCGTAAAGGATTGTGCAATTTTTCGTACCACATGATAGAACTCCTCATTCTGAGCAACTATTTCCTATGGTAAATTGACTGGATTTATATATATATATATATATCTATATATCACTTTTGGCCACTACTTTACCACTATTATACAATCCTCTCCTTGTATAGAATCCTTTTGGCATCGAGTCATGAACCCTAGCGGTCTAAATAGAGCCTTTTTCTCTAAGAGTGCAGTTTGTGGTCAGTTTCTACTAGCCATGTAGTCTGAAACAGAAGCAGGTTTCGTCATTTGTCTCTGGACAGAGATCTAACGCAGGCCCGGGAGATGCAGTCTGGGGCGTCCTAACCTAGAAGACAACTGGGGCGACTCTTTGGTTCCTTTGGTTGAACACTTCTTTTGGCGAGGGGTGCTGGGACCCGGAGGACCCAATATCATATCTAACCTGGCAAAGCAAATAGAGTAGAGGACAGCACAATGCAGAATGACGTGAGACGGACCGGCGCGGACGTCAGGACCGAGACGGGGACAAACACAAACCAACAACAACAAGCCCAGAAAATATATTCCAGACATACTTTATGAAGTTTACTACGGTAAAAAGCTCCCTGAGCGGTACGACAAGTATGCCTTTAGTGTTTTAGAAATATAAAAGCAGGAATATATTTACATGTGTGAAATCATAACCACATTCATACAGAAGGATTGCCCTGAAATAAGATGGATGTGACTTGAATAGCTAGGCAGCAATTTATGTGCACTGAGAAGTGTTGTTTTTTAAGCTTTCGTGGGTCAGTGATGATGATGATGATGTCGATGTCACATGGCGCTGAAAAACTTTTACACATTTTTCAACCACACTTTTATTTGATGAGAATAAAAATGACGTGTAAAATAAATTGATAAATAATAAAAGGTATCAGAAAATAACATTAAATCTTACATGAGTGTAAGTAAAAAATATTTTTACAAATATTAAGAATTTTTGAATTTGAAAATCACAACTAATGTTGCCATGTCAAAAAAAAAACGATCAATTCTTATAGTTTTGAAACACGCAGTCGACAAAAAAAATAAAATAAAATAAATAAATAAATTAAATAAGATAATAAAATACTTCTTTTGAACTTATTAGGAATTAGGTGTCATTCTAAAAGTTTGATATAAATATGTGAATGTTTAAAAAAATTTATTTTGTATTTGATTATTGCTTTATTTACTATTTATTTTTTTAACTAAAGGAAAAAAGTGAAAGGAAGAGGAAGTAGAAGTAAAAATAAATTTATTTATTTATTAGTTTAATAAAAAAAAATGTATATGGTAAAAAATATTATGTCTTTGTATAATTGTATTACATGTGAATTGAAAATACAAATTTGAATTGTAAGATAATAAAATGTCATGTTTAATTCAATTCAGCAATTTCTGTGAAATCCTACACCCGTTTCTTTCAAAGTATGAGCGGCATTTTCAATTATTTTTGAATAAATGAGTAGATTTCGAGTGCCACATCATCGCTGACCCACACGTGTGATATTATCTCTCGGTAAATGAAGATGCAGATAATGTTTCTCAAACACACACATTACGGCTCTGACGTGTTTGGCTGTTGTACATATTCTGACAGGTGAAAACAGACGTTTAGGAAACTGAGCCATGCAAAACACAAGAACAGAAACACTAGTATAGTATGTATGAGTCGAGCGGTCGGTGTCTCGTGTGAAGAGGGAAAGAAAAGCAGATTTGAGGTGCATCTGCTCTTGCCTGGACTGCAGATTTTTAATGCGTGCCAACATGTCGAGATGTCCGGCCGAGTACTGCTCGATGACATCCATCACGTCATACGGCCGCAGACTCTCTTTAAACTTGCGCTTGGACACCATGAACCTCATGATGCTGCGGGGACAGAATTCACACACATTATCAGCGTTAAAACACTGCTGGAGCACCGAGAAACGGCTGAATCTCAGAGAGCCCGTCCAGGGTCATATTTCACCCCAAAAATAAAAGAAAGAATGAAGGAAATGTGTTGTGCTTGTTTCTAGGAGCCAGAGTTATGATCGTATTACTGTAGTTTTTCCTAGTATTTTGAGTAGTTTTCATTTTGTGTTAATTTTAGTTAGTTTTGTTGTGCTTTTATACTACAAATAATATATTTAGTTGATTTTCAATTAAATTTTTTCATTTAAATTTGAAAAAAATTAATTTAAATTTTTTAGCTAATATTTTAATGATTTTCTGGTGTTTTGTCTTTTTTTTTTTTTTTTTTTTTAAATATGTCTAAATAGTTTTTATTTCAGTTTTAGTTTGAGTTATTTTAGTTCATTGAGATAAACTAAATAAAAAAGAGAAATGTTGCCTTGGTTTTCAACATTATAGTTTTTGTATTTTATTTTTATATTTTCTGTTTTCATTTTAGTTCATTTGAATAATTTTATGGTGTTTTTCCATTTTTATTGAATTGTTTTTAAATATATTACTATAGTTTATTTCAGTTTAAGCTTTAGTTACGCCTATTTTGTGTTGCATTGATTTTTTTTTGTTAATATTTTGAATTAGTTCTTATTGTTTTTCTTTTAATTTTAGTTAACGTGTAATGTTTGTTTTTTCATTTTTATTCCTTTATTATGTATATTTATTATATATGTATTATTTCAAAGTACAATCAAATTTCCATAGGATTTTTACTATTGATTTTGCAGTAAAATATGACCTGTACATGTGGTTTTCGTGAGATTTAGTCCCGAATCGAGTCTAAGACACTGGTATATACTTTTGTCATTTGATACTGACCTTCAATATTGAAAATATCTCATGCAAAAGAGTCGCTGGCATGATCTGAGCAATGAAAGTGTGAATGTAACGAAGGATTCAAAAGACTGAATGTAACTTACATTCAGGAAAGACTGAGTTTATGAGGTAATATTATGTGATGCAGACTGCTCTAGTATTATCAATAATATTACACGTCTGATGGAGCATTAAAGTCCCTTCTGAGTGATGCTGCCTGTCTCATCTTTGCTTACCACACGGCCCTGATGGTAACTTTTAGTCCCGGCGTTAAATCCTGAGGGACAAACTCACAATGGCAGCTCTTATTGTCATCAACAATGTCTTCTCCGGGAAGGCTGGCTTCTAAAAAACACAACACGGACAGGAGGACTCTAGAGTTAGTGCACAAACCCCCTAACCCTCATTCAGCTCCACTCAGCCTCGGTCAGCTCGGTCCAACAGCAGATAGGTCAGTGCAAAGCCGTTTTTAGAACTGCTTATCCAGGTGTGGGACGGGAAAACCGTGGCCCAAAACACAACAAAGCCATACAGTGACCCCAAAACACATTTGGACACTTAAGACGAGGTGAAACTGATAAAAAAAAAAGAAAAGTTGGTTTTATAAGTTGGTTTTACACTGAAGAAAGTCTCAAGACTGCATTTTTTTGATCAAAAATACAGTAAAAATTTTAAAATATTATTATAATGTAAAATAGATGTTTTCTATGTGAATATATAGTCAAATATAATTTATATCCAGTGATCAAAGCTGAATTTTCAGCATCATTACTCCAGTCTTCAGTGTCACATGATCCTTCAGAAATCATTCTGATATGATGATTTGATGCTCAACAAACATTTATGATTATTATAAATGTTGGAAACAGATCATATTTTTGTGGAAACTCCATTCAAAGTTTGGGTAAAATGATCAAAAGACATTTATAATTCTGTTTCAGATAAATACTGTTCTTTATTCATCAAAGAGTCCTAAAAAATTGATCATTTTCAACATAATAACCATTATTAATAACCGTGCAACAATAATAACTGATCATCAAATCATCATATCAGAATGATTTCTGAAGGGTCATGTGACACTGAAGACTGGAGTAATGATGCTGAAAATTCAGCTTTGATCACTGGATATAAATTATATTTGACTATATATTCACATAGAAAACAGATGATTTACATTAGAATAATATTTCACAATTTTTACTGTATTTTTGATCAAATAAATGCAGCTTTGGTGAGCAGAAGAGACTTCTTTCGAAAATTTGATATAAAAAAAGATAGACAATCAAAGTTTTTTCTTACATCACTGAGCAAAAATCATGAAGTTTGTTCTAAAAAATTACATTATGATATTTTGTATGTTCAGTCATGTTAACGTGACTTAAAGTCCAAACACATTGTTGAGGTGGCTGTATAAGCAAACAGCAGAAAACTACGACGCATAAATGTCCTAACATTATTTAGACTGACATTTGGATTCAGTGAAAATCCATTTTGCAAAGCAGGCCGGTGAAAAAACATTATTTGACGAACTGTTTGACTGTGAGTGAATGAATAAAGTGCTCTTAATGGCCACAAAGAAACAGTTTCATCAATTGCATCGACTGTTTTCAACGATAACTTCTTGAGTTTTACCGCAGCGGTTCTCAGCTGGTTTTATAAACACACTTCAAACCTGTAACCAGTTTTAACTGTAATACGGCTCATTTTTGAGTCATGACGCACCAGTTGAGAACAACTGATAATGACTTAAATAACACTAACCAGCCTCGTTTCTTATATCTTGCATGCAAACGCTGATTGCGTCTGTCATTTTGGGCCACGGTGTCTTTCTCCTGCGTTCCCAATTGTCAGCACAGACCATCTGGACCCGAGCATGTGCGTAAAAATAAATCTACCTGTGCTTATTATGCCAAATAAACCACAGAGCCTTAAAACAACTGTACAGCTCCAAACCCTCGAGTGAATAATGACGGTCTGAAATGGGTTAATGAGGCTGACTAGTTGTTCCACGGCTCTGTGGTGTTTCATCGCATTCACGTTTCCTCCTCGGGACTAACTAGTTTTCCTCACATGCAGGTAAAGGAGCAACGTTTGCAGCCATCAACTAGCACTAGTTCTAGGGTTGGTATAAAAACGGGCTCTAGCGGTGACCAGCCGACTGTGATAATCTCTTACTGATTAACCCTTCAATTGCTGCGATAGGAGAGATGGTAATAAAGGCTGGTTACAAAAACAAAGACAAAACAGACCCGCTTTAAACCTAGAAACGTCAAGGAACAATGCTCATAATAATGAAAAATAAAATGCAGTTTTCTGAAACTAGTCGATTCTCTGAAGGTGAAGCGGTTATTGTTGTGCTCTTGACCAAAGCTTCAAATCAATCATTCACCGTCAGAGAAACGACACACACTCTTTTGTATGATGTGAAATGTTCAAGTACCCAAAGAGTGTCTGTGTTTAAATACAATGAAATGACATTCAAGTGAAGGTCCAATCTGAATCAGCACATTCTCAAGGTTTTCTCTTACTGTTTGACATATGAACAACATCAGATGTGAATTATTGCTTCTCTTTCAACTATACATTCAAATATATGCTAACCACTTGATATCAGTGACTTCATTACTAGTACAGCATGACTGGTTACAATTGCCAGAAGTTTCTAAAAACAACTAAAAAGAGAAATTATAATATTACTAATGTGCTTTGATTGGATTTTAATTGTAACTTACCTTCAATTTTAATTATTGCTTCAACTCTGTTACTACTAAAATGGCAAATTTGATGCCAAAACCCAATAATCTTGTATATATATTCATGTTTTAGGACATTTTTCACAAGCTATCGGACTTCAGTAACATTATTAGATTGATAACTGGACATTGACCATTAGTGGGACCTTTTTCATATACAAAAAAATGCAAAAACATTTCATATTATATAGAAAGCAAACTATTTTGGCATAAAACAATAAATGAAAACATGCAAACATTTCAACAGAAAAACATCAGATTTTCAACTTCTGCTTTTGGAAAATATAGTTCAAAATCAAACAAAGCAAAATGGACAGTCCAACATTTAAAACAGGCAAGATTTTTCAGACAGGCATATCCTCAGACCGCTGTGATGTACTCAATACACCCGTGACAACGATATGGATTCAAATCGATCACATTTTAATCGGTTTCCTCCATTAAATGAGTTGTGGAGATATGAAGCTCCCTAATACTCCTTCCTCGTGGAGTATTTTTATGAAATTTGGTGCATCTCCTCAGATTGTCCTGGTGTCCTTGCACACCAAAATTTGTTAAGTTTGCACACTGCGTTTACATGATACAGACCTTTTAGTCCAAACGAAAATTTAATTGATTTATATCTGCAAAACAATAGAGGATTCAAAATTTCCTTGAAGAACATTTACGGTAAGAAGGTGTATGTTAAGTTTGAAAAATTAGGTCTTTTCCCAATCAAAAATGTAATATGACTCTAAATAGTCACATATGGGTGGGTTATATACGTTTGCTAATTACAGCACCACCTAGTGACTGAGTTACACTGAATTTGGTACACTGTCTCTTAAAGACATGTACGCACATATGTCTAAACTTCATGAAGATCAGACGATCATACTTGAGATAACTGAATTTTGGTTGACTGCTGCTGGCCATTTTAGTAGATTTGTCCAAATAACATCTGAATCCTTAAATGCAGGTATGTTAAAGTGATAGTTCACCAAAATATTTGGAAAAACCTTTCTTTCTTCTATTGAACACAAAAGAATATATTTTAAGAAATATCAACCAACCTCAACCAAACAGTTGATGGACCCCATTGACTGGGAAAGAATATAATGGAAGTCAATGGGGTCCATCAACTGTACATAGTAAAAACCCCAGAGTTAAATCAACTCTGCTCACATAACATTTGGTCCTGCTCTAAATAGTGTTAAAGTAACACTGAAGCAGAGTTAAAGTTAATGAGACAATTAAGCAATTAATTAAGTGATGATTGAACATTAATGATGAACACCTGCTGTTAACAAGCAGAATCACTAAAAAATAGCGAAACACAAGAACTACAACTGACTTCAGCCACAGTCTTAGATGAAATCCACTGAAGATAAAAGACATTCAATCTCTGAAGAGTGTTACTTTAACACTATTTAGAGCGGGACCAAATGTTATCTGAGCAGAGTTGATTTAACTCTGGGGTTTTTACTGTGTAGTTTACCCAAAACTGCTGGGTGAGTAAAAGACAGAGTTTCCACAACAACACTATTCATGATGTGGAGCAGTACAGAGTCCCTAAAGTTCTCATTTGATTCTCTTTAAATTCATCCCAGCGGTCTTCAGAGATATGCAGTAAAATAAGCATGGGAAATCTTATATACTATAGCTTTAAATGTGTAAAAAAACAAAAAAAATACATATAACATGCTGTATAAAAGTGAGAGCTTTAGTCAAGAGATGTTTGATCTTAACTTTGAATGAAACCCAATTAAAGCACATAAGGAATTAAACTGGACTAGTAAAATCACAAGTTAATATTCAGAACAACAGCATGATTGTGTGTGATACTTAAAATCTTGACCTCAATACCCCCCCCCCCCCAAAAAAAAAATAAAAATAAAAAATAGATATATAGAAGTTGGTGAGTTTGATTGAATATGGGAGCTCGACCCATCTGGATGGCCTGACCTGGAGAGTTCCTGTGTCTCAAATCTTCCTCTTGCATCTCAATGAGCACTTTAGCATCAGCATCCAACATAGAAACGGAAAGGACAGCATCAGGATCCACATTCATCAGAAAAAACGAGGGGAAAATCATAAACGCACACATGGATTACAAAGGTGGTCCTTTCCACAAGCTGCTGCGGTCCATGTGATGATCACATATATTTATCAGGTTTCAAAGCTCTTCCAATATAATTAATCATCTGAAATTGTACAATCTTAAAACAAATGTCAAGGTTTCTGAAAACCGCTTGAATTTGCACTTTGTGGAAAGTATAACCAAAGCACAGATTTTTTCCAGAAATCATATTTAAATATTCCAACAAACACAGTCTAAAATGTTATGATTGGTATGTAAAATAATATATATTTATGCCATAATTTATGTCATGAAATCATATACCGTATTCATACCAATCATGAAACTAGATATCTTAAATATTAAAATAAATGATCACACATATAATTAGCTCGAGAATATTCATTTCACAGTTTCTCCACAAAAACGTCGGCGGCAAATGCAACACTCGACTCGATTATACTGATATAAACTTGATATGCACAAATAACACAGACACTGACCATCACGATACAAAAAACACATGCGATGGCACAACGGAAAGACAGAATAAGAATCCTGATGTGTGGAACTAGAACATTCTGTCTGGACTGTATGAACTGATTCTAGTTTCTGTCTTCACGGCTCCTCACCTGTAGAGAATCGAACTGAGGATTCTTCAAAAATCTCAATGCGACTTATTCAAGTGATCTCGAACATCTAACAAAGTCCCTTCGTATTTTGCTCATCCAAGTCCAATCTACTGCTCGTCACACTCACATTTAACTCTTTCCCCATCAGCGTTTTTGATCATTTTCACAAAAATGAAACATGGTTTGTTATATGATTATCTGAACATGCACTGTATCAGAAAGATCACAGCTTTTTTAAACTTTATTTTAACTTCATGAATTCTTTTTTTAGCAACACTTGAATGTGGGTAAATTTCAATAATAACAAATAATTTTTTTCAACGTGCAAAAGCAATGCTTTTATTGCTTGTTTCTGCTTCTTTTTGCCTGTGTTTTGATCCGGAGATTCAGTATTTGTTCAGAAGATGTGTAATAGCGCCCCCTACCGTATTACAGTGAAAACACAGAAATGGCGGGGGAAGAATTAAATGATATATTTCAAATCAGCAACAAAATCTGACATAAACTAAAGAAATGTCATTTCTTATGCTCAAATAGCATTAAAAAAAGCAACCGGAGCTTCTAACGACAGCTGCAGTGATGTCACAACTTCACCAATTGCCGATTAGTTCTTTTATTTAGAAGGCGGGACTAATTCCGCCATATTGCACTTCATAGTAATGTGGGTGCAGCGTCTTTGTACATCTAAAGTCTTTGATGCTTAACCAGATTAAAATGATCTCACACACAAGACCACCTCTGATTGGCCACTGTGTTCAAGCACTCAACAGATATGTCTGTGATTGGCTACAATGACCAATGGTTCAAACCCAAAACATATTTGCCGCTGTTCACCGAGCGCTTGCACAGATACGCACGGGATATATCCCTGATAGCCAATCACAGACATATCTGTTGAGTGCTTGAACACGATGGCCAATCAGAGGTGTTTAAGAATAAGAATGCTGGTATCGTCACATTAATAATGTCACTACATTTTATACAAACTACAGCGATATTAATAACTGTGATTAATGTCAAATTAAATGGAACAGACCTAAATAATACTTCTTCTAACACCTACAACAACCAAATCACGACCAAAGCGTACAAATACAGAATGCATGAGCGCACAGGACCGGGTCGGTTTCCCTCACCTTCTGAGTTCTGGCGGGACGCGGCCCCTTTAAAGCGGAAGGCTTGTCTGGCCCGACTGCGGTCGCCGAAGCTGAGGCTCTTGGGTACTTTGGACGGACTGTCCTCGATGCTGTTTGCGCTGGGAGAGCGGCGGAGCGGCGGCTGGCCCTGAGGAGAGCTCTTCCCTTTGGTCGCCGTGTTCCTCGGGCTGGAGAACACGCGCTCTTTCAGACTCACTTTCTGACTGTGAACGGGAAAAGGGTTTAAACGTTACAGACTTAAAAGACCAAAACTGGAGCTCTTTTGGTTAGAATACTTACTTTAGTTAACATGAACTGCACTTATATAGCATTTATTAATCTTTGTTAATGTTAATTATAAATTTAGTTAATGCACTGTGAACTAACATGAACAAAGATTAGTGAATACAGTAACAGATGTGTTGCTCATGGTTAGTTAATTAACTAATGTTTAACTAATGAACCTTATTGTAAAGTGTTACCAATGTTTTTATCATGAAAACAAATTTATTCAGTTAAAAAGTAAGAATATGTTCAAAAGTATGAGATTGAAACTAATTGAATTTATTGATTTAAACCTTGTCATTGTGTATTAAAACACATGTATTAGTCATTTTCAGGGCTGCGTTACTTTTAAAATGTATTTCACTACAGATTATAAAATACATGCTTTAAAAAGTCATTTGTAACGTATTTCGTTACATTACTCAAGTTTAGTAACTTAATCTAAATACTTTAGAATACTTTGGCATACTAATAAGTGTGGAACAAACACAAAAAAAGTTTTTATCTCACAATTCTGACTTTTCTTCTCAGAATTCCGTGATATAAAGTTGCAATTGTGAGTCATAAACTCTCAATTTTGAGACAAAATGTCAGAATTGAAAGAAAAGAAGTCAGAAATGAGATTTAAACTTGCAATTTTCAAGAAAACAAAATCTGAAAATCAATTTATCATCATGACTTTATAACTTGAAATTGTGAGTTTATATCTTACAAATGCAGGGAAAAAAGTCAGAATTGTGAGATAAAAATTCACAATTATGTTTTCTTTTTCCTTTTTCACTGTATCGCAAAACATGAAAACAGCCGTGGATCATCTGATGTCAGTTGAGATTCAAGGATATGCAAACGTTTGAATGGGGCAATTTTTATAAATTCAGTCATCTGTTATGTGAAATAGCTTATTCAGGACAGTAATAAATAAAAATATAATTTTTATGATCCCTCTTATTTTGTTAAAACTGTTAAAATGCTGCATAATCTGCAAGGCGTATGAAACTTATGAGCAGAAATGTATCTTAGGATGCTTTTTCAGACGGTCAGACTCAGCGAATCATTAATTGCTGTTTACATTTATTGCCCGTCTAAATTTTGTATTTTAAATACGTAACTAAGTTACATGTATTTCGTTACTCCCCAACCCTGGTCATTTATGAGATACTGACAAACATGCATCACATTAAGTTTATTTCTTTACGTTTCAAGTGTAATCTTACGTGCAATTCAAATACATAAAAATAAATCATATTTTAATTTAAAGGGAAGTAGTGATGTTTTCTGTGCATACATTATTTATTTACAGTTTTATTCAGTACATTTCCAAAAATGATTACAAATAACGCACAATCAAACAATACTGTTATTCATATTCAAATCCGAATGAACTGCTGACCTGCATTACATAATATTTGTTAATGAAGGTTATTATAAAGTGTTTCCCTAGAGGGAAGAAGTTTCCGTGTTTCGTTGAAACGCAGGCGGATATATTGATGTGCATTTAGCTTATTAAACGCCACACATCTGTCTGCACACAAACAAGGTCAAACTATCACACACACACACACACACACACACACACACGTAAACAATGTGTTCATTGATGTCGACATGCATCGCTGGACCGATATAATATTTGCACACAAACAACATCTCTGAAACACATCCTGTGCTGACAGAACTGATGACACTGAAACGGACATGATGCATGCAAAACAGAGCATTAAAAATGATGTGTAATATTTGAAGAAACGCTGTTTTGTGGTGTCTGAGAAATATGATTTTTACTAACCTCGGAGAGGGTTCAGGTTGGGCTTCCTTCCTGTGTCGGAAAACAAAATCATACTTTTGAACGCTACGATCTTTAACAAACTGAACACTTTAATTTCTATTAATTTAGCTTGAGATGCCACAATTCATTAACACATCATTTATCAGAGAGAATCAAAACTAAAAGTGCATTTTAAAAAACGCCATTTTACGTTACCTAAAGGAGAGGCCGGATTTGCTCTTGAGGTTTCTCAGGAGATCGAGCTGGTTCAGGGGAGGGATGAGTCTGGAAAAACACACAGGAGCTGTTGGCACACGGATGATGTGTGAAGAGGAAATGCTGCGCAATGCTTATGTAAATCTGGAAGCTTCTTTGGACAGAAAAAACTGACACGGACTATTAATAAATATACTGCTGACTGTGAACTTAAATTAAAGATGGACAGAGAGAGAAGATGTAGTCACGGCAGAATGTCTAGAATACTTGGTTATATACTGATTATGGTTATACTGCTGATTTAACATGAAATATACGACTAATAATAATGATAATAATGCCTGACTTTAAAGTCACTAATAAGAGATTCATCTCCACATCTTTTTTGGGGCTCAGTAGAGCTTGAGTCATTTTTATTTTTATTTTGTTATGCTCTCCAAGTCTGTATTTATTTGATCAAAAATACAGTAAAAATTGTGAAATATTTTTACAATTTAAAACATCTGTTTTCTATGAGAATATGTAGTAAAATATAAATTATTTCTGTAGTCAAAGCTGAATTTTCAGCATCATTACTCCAGTCTTCAGTGTCACATGATCCTTCAGAAATCATTCTGATATGCTGCATTTATTTGATCAAAAATACAGTAAAAATTGTGAAATATTTTTAAAATTTAAAATATCTGTCGTCTATGCGAATATATAGTAAAATATAATTTATATCCAGTGATCAAAGCTGAATTTTCAGCATCATTACTCCAGTCTTCAGTGTCACATGATCCTTCAGAATTCATTCTATATTATATTATTATTTGAAATAGAAGCATTTTGTAACATTCTAAATTCTATTTTTTGATCAAGTCAATGAATAAAAGTATCAATTTCAAAAAAGGGATTTTGAACGGTAGTGTATATCAAACAATATAATATTTCTTAAACTCCTCTGCATTGAGCGATTAGTGCAATAGATGCTTCATGTCCAATAGTAACAGTTTAATGCATGTCATGACCATGTGACTCTAAAGCTTGGCATCTACACACTCAAAAGCAGCATTAGCAAATGCAACACATCACATGTTACATGCATAACCCCTGCTGATTAGACATTTGATATCAAAGCGTCATGTATATAATATGCCATACGGAGGGAGAAAGTGTGTGGACAGCAACTGTTAACCTTCACAATCTCCACAAAACAGCCTGAAAGGTCAGAGAGCAGATCGATATAGAGACGTCTGAAGAGATCTCATGTGACACCCCGGAGGAATGCTGGGATTGAGAGAGAATCAGGCGGAGGATGGGACCATGTACCTGTACATGGGCACTGATACGGTCCTCTCGTAATAGTCCCACGTCGAATGGAGATCCGTGCGATTCAGGTTTGTGGCGTAAAACCTCCAGGCAGCCTGAGAGATCAAAGTCATATTACAATATAACAGGAATAATTCATCCAATAATTAAAATTCAAGGTGTGAAATGATACAAGGGTTTTCATAAAGCACTTCTTCATTAAATCTATGGATGGATAAATATTTACAATACTGGGAAAAATGGACTGTGTTTACGACTTGATGAGATGTTTAATGTGCACTGTATGATCTGACAAATATTTTCATGAATATAACTTCTGTATGGATGCATAGATAAACGAACGATTGTTGTAATATTAAACAAGTTCTGTTTTTTCCTAAATAAATGAAACATAACAAAAATAAACGAATGAATAAATAACGACAGAATCCGATGAAAGCTTGTTTCCGCCACTAAATAAAAAACTAAAAAGGTAATTCTGACTTTTTATCTTACAATTCTGACTTTTATTCTTGCATTTGCGAGATATAAACACAATTGCAAGTTATAAAGTCGGAATTGCGAGATATAAAGTCGGAATTGCGAGTTATAAAATCAGAATTGCGAATTATAAAGTCGGAATTGCGAGATATAAAGTCAGAATTGCGAGATATAAAGTCAGAAATGCGAGTTATAAAGTCGGAATTGCGAGAAATAAAGTCAGAATTGCGAGATATAAAGTCAGAATTGCGAGATATAAAGTCAGAATTGCGAGATATAAAGTCAGAATTGCGAGTTATAAAGTCGGAATTGCGAGAAATAAAGTCAGAATTGCGAGTTATAAAGTCAGAATTGCGAGATATAAAGTCTGAATTGCTAGTTATAAAGTCGGAATTGCGAGAAATAAAGTCAGAATTGCGAGAAATAAAGTCAGAATTGCGAGATATAAAGTCAGAATTGCGAGATATAAAGTCAGAATTGCGAGATATAAAGTCAGAATTGCAAGTTATAAAGTCAGAATTGCGAGTTATAAAGTCAGAATTGCGAGATATAAAGTCAGAATTGAGATATAAAGTCAGAATTGCGAGATATAAAGTCAGAATTGCGAGATATAAAGTCAGAATTGCGAGATATAAAGTCAGAATTGCGAGATATAAAGTCTGAATTGCTAGTTATAAAGTCGGAATTGCGAGAAATAAAGTCAGAATTGCGAGAAATAAAGTCAGAATTGCGAGATATAAAGTCAGAATTGCGAGATATAAAGTCAGAATTGCGAGATATAAAGTCAGAATTGCAAGTTATAAAGTCAGAATTGCGAGTTATAAAGTCAGAATTGCGAGATATAAAGTCAGAATTGCGAGATATAAAGTCGGAATTGTGAGATATAAAGTCAGAATTGCGAGATATAAAGTCAGAATTGCGAGTTATAAAGTCAGAATTGCAAGTTATAAAGTCAGAATTGCGAGAAATAAAGTCGGAATTGCGAGATATAAAGTCGGAATTGCGAGATATAAAGTCGGAATTGCGAGATATAAAGTCGGAATTGTGAGATATAAAGTCAGAATTGCGAGATATAAAGTCAGAATTGCGAGATATAAAGTCAGAATTGCGAGATATAAAGTCAGAATTGCATGTTAAAGTCAGAAGTCAGCTGAAGACTCTGAATATATCTGGGACGATGCGAGGAGATGTGTTTTACCTGGATGAGGCCGGCAGCAGGATTTCTGCGCTTCTCGAAATGTTTCTGCCGATGCTGTTCCTGAACTTTCAAGGCAAACCCAGAACCCAGAATTCCCTGCGGAGCGTAAAAGGAAACTTTGATAATGACGATTGGACCTAGTTTTTTCCAGAAACTGAGTCGTATCATCCATCACGGAGTGTCACGACATTAAAGAGGTCAAAACTTCAGTTTAAGAGCTCTTTTATTGGGTTATTGTTTCCCTTGAGCTTCATTCACCAGGTTTTGGCAGTAAAAACAGTCTAATAATTACGAAGGCTTTAAGTAAAGTGTTCCCAAAATGTTAACCAATAAATTTGAAATGATAATCCTTGATTTACACTACAGCGGAACTCCTATGAAGAAAACATCAAGCAGGCAGAGGGATTTTTATATTCATAATAAACTGCACTGATGTAATCCAGCGGTCTGTTCTCTCCACACAACAATCCATTAAAACCCTGTTAGACTTTATTTGTTCTGTTCCTCGCGACTCCCCGGAGACTCACAGCAGGCAGCGCGAAGAAGGACACGCCGATCAGGGTGAAGGTCGCGGCGAGGAGACGCCCGTTCCAGGTTATGGGATATTTATCGCCGTAGCCGATGGTCGTCAGAGTGATCTGTGGGACATTGAGGGAGACTGCCGTCAGCTTCCAGTTACTCATGAAATCATTTCTGTTCCTGCACAGTAATTCAATCATTGTCATTGGCTGCTCTCTACGATTTCTGGGTCACATTTCACCAAACAAACAAACAAACAAACAAAAACATTATATTTGCCATAAAAACACAAAGCATATTTTCATACCAGTAGGTCTGTAGATTAGGATTAAGATTAATTAAAATGAATTAATTTCCAAGGAATAAAACATGCAATATAATACAATATAATATATAATGATTATCTTTCGATTTTGTTATTCTTGTTTTGTTTTTTTTTCAATTTTGGGAGTAAAATTTGTTTAAATGCAATGATAGACCAACATATCAAAAAAGAAATAAAATATAATATAATGATTATTTTCTTTTGATTTTTTTTTTTTTTTTAATTTTCAAGTAACATTTGTTTAAATGTAATGATATATATATATACAGAGACAGAGCGAGAAAGAGAGAGAGAGAGAGAGATCAATAAAAATAAAATGTTCTATATAAGATAATATAATATAAAATATAGAACATAGAATATTTTATTTATTTCTTTATATATAATATAATAAATAAAATAAAATAAAATAAAATAATTAATAAAATAAAATTAAATTAAATTAAATATAATATAATATAATATAATATAATATAATATAATAGTTTTATTTTGATTTTACTCTGTTGTTCTTTTTTAATACATGATTTAACAACAGCCAGTCAAAGCAAAGCAACAAAAATATGGTCACTATAATACTGTAGATGTAATCTCTGGTCCTTCAAGCAAATCAGAAAAAAAGATATATTAAAAACTGTCATTGAATTATGCAAGTCCACGAACTCCATCCACACGAGATACCCTCTGTGATCTTTCTGAAATATGATCTCATCAAACTCAACGAGCGCTAAACATCCCTGCATAATTAATAATCCTCACAGACGTCCTGTGTGTAAACTTCAGCTGTTAGTCTATCTGATGTCCTTGGGTTTATTTCCAGAGGAATCACGCCAGCGCTTCACTGGCACTCGCCGTCGTCCCGAGAGCAACTGCTGCCAGAGTTCATTAACCATATAATAAAGCTGAAAATATGAAACAGCAATGCAGAAGCGCTTCTACACCAGAACATTTACAGAAGATCCAGTGCAACAAAACAAATAATGTTTATCAGTCCATCAACGGAAGCAGCGCGTTCTCGAGGGAAGGATCTTCCAATGCAACCTGGAGTAATATCGACCTCAGACCACATTACGAGAGATTTGTGGACACGGTACATTACTTCAAGAGCATTCGATAATGGTCGAGGGTGTGCGAAGTGCTTACCAGACCCCACCAGAGCGCGTCGGCGTAGGTTTCAAACATCTCGTTGTCCTCCTTCTCAGCGAGGTACACCAGGAACGAGGCCAGGATCAGACACAGGAAGCCGATGTACCAGGCTGTGATCAGCTCCTGTTGAGAGCACATGGATGCACACGATCAGCCAATATCAATGTCAAGTGTCACACTTAAAAATCAACAGCGTGATGATGCACTGAAGAGCCGTGCAGTGCAGCTGCCCCTATTATGTTATTCTAAAGGTTCTACAATAGATTTACATGCATCTAAGCTCAAAAACACTTTAATTGTCTTAATAATAATAAAAATAATATACACTGCAGCATCAGCTCTGAAATGGTTTCTCTAAACCCCTCCTTTCTAAGAGACTGCTTTGCTCTGATTGGTCAGACGGTTTTCAATCTCTGCAAATGGGTAAAATTCAACAATTTGGACATGGAATCACATTGGGGTTCCAGTATCTATGGGCCTTAAAATGAAGATTTCAAAAGAAATGTTTATTAAGAATCATAATCTAGAAGGATATTAAGTTTTATGTATGGAAAAGTGAGATATATTTCTAGTTTTAACATTGTTTGTTCTTCAGACAGTCCTCTTTAAACCACATTTGGTTTTTGACCATTGACCAATTCACTCATGGAGCCGCGTTGAGATCTCCGTATCTCTGGGATTGAACCATCGAGGGACTTTAAAATGAAGATACCAAAAGGAAAGTTTGTTAAGAACCAGAATCTAAAAGGATATTAAGATATCTTTAATACTTCTAGAGTTACAGACATGCGAACTTGAGGCAAAATGCATCAGAAGTGCTTTTTTCCCATTTTTGAACGGTCACCGTTGGAATATAATGAAACAAAGATCGATAAAGTCAACAGATTTGACTAATAGATCTACCAATCTCTGTGTGAAAATAAAATAATGATGCTTCCATCTTTATAAAGTCATTTTTACGGCCCTCTAATTTGGCTCCAAATCTCAGGTGAAAATGGTACTTTTTACCCCGCTCTTCAAAATAGTGTGTGACATTTAATATTTTGGCTTTCATCACTATTTATGTTTGTCTTTCTACAGAAAAAATGTAAAAAAAAAAAAAAAAATCACAAATTTGAAGTTTCCACAATTTGGTTGATTTGACACGGAAAGACGCTTCAATTCAAGCATCCTTTGGTGAAGAATCAAAGTGGATTTGCAGGGATGAAAACAGCATCTTCTCCAAACTTTTCCAGTCTCAAACACAATTACAGTGTTTGTGGGCGGGGCAAAGTAGACATCATTCACCGCAGCCAATGAAAACCATAGGCTGGAATTATGCAAATTTGTTTCAAACCTACATCGGTTCAGCAGGAAGACAAGACGACTCACAATCACTTCCTTCTTTGAAGAGACTTTGATCTTTACAAATTTGCACATTCACAATCAGCTGTATTATACACTTCAAGAAAGGGAATAATCAAGAATAATGGGGCACCTTAACAATAATAATCGTGATGTGAACACCATAATCAAGCTCAACTCCTGAAACAAGCCAAAGAAAAGCAACTTGAACGTTTCTGCTCCGTCAGCACGTGCGTCTCTTTGCTCCTTCAAATGCATGGATGCTCAGAAATGGGACACCACTTAAAACACAGAGACTGCAACGTTACGCCACTGCGACTCATTTTAGACTGAAAAATGCTCTGTAAGCGCATTCGCCCACTTCCTTGCCCTTGAGAGAGAGACGTCGCCTGAGGCCGAACTCACGACAGCACCTGAATGAGTGACAGGAACGCCTTAATCAGACTTCTGACCGCAGACTGATCCACTTCACTGCTTAATCTGGCCAAGAACTGACCGTCCACAGAGAAACGAGTGAGTTCAGTTTGTTAGTTGATGCCACAATGACAAAACAAAAATCCTTTTTGTGGAAATACACTTTATTTTTCAGTATTCAAAAGATTGAAATAGAATCTTTTGTAACATTATAAATGTTTTTACTGCCGCTTTTGATCAATTTAATGTGTCTTTGCTCTGTCTTGGTTTTGTAATGAATGCACAAAAAGAGGACGTTTTTTTTTGTTTGAGAAAGAATTTCATATCATCAAGTCTTCATCTTTCTCACAATGCTACAATAATAACCTATTTTCCTCTTCAATTTAATATAAACAGCATGAATTATTAATCAAAGTAACGCTGTTATTTCACAGACGGCTATCCCTTCCTCCCGTCACCCTGCAACTGCTTTAAAACTCATTTATATTTTAGCATGTTTACTGTCAACGTGCAAAGTATATAATGTGTCTGTTTGTTCGAGTGTTTTCGTCCCCAACACAACAGCCGATGTTCCCGGTGTGTTTTCACAGATCTGGAAACTGCTGAGGAACCACAAAAGAAGGAGCCGCAAATGAGCTGAGCTAAAAACTGATTCTCTCGGCAACTTCCGCTGAGGAACATCAGAGCCTGGAATACAAGCAAACTATTTCTAGAAATGTTTATGTTTGAACTCCATTAAGTGCGGTTTGTGTTCATAAATTCACCGAGCTCTATGAAGTCAAGCATCACGCTCATCATTGCCTCATCTAACGTTCTCCAAGGTTCTCTCAAGGTTCTCTCAAGGTTATGAACAAACGTTGTTCCAGTAACATTAACAGGTTGTTTGTTTGTAAATCTGAGATAACATTCTCAACACGTTAGCACAAAAATGTTATTTATACCTCACGCATGGAATGTTTTTGAAGCATTTTAGTTGCATTGTCTAAACTGTTATTACCTGTAAGATCATTCAAGAGGAACATTCTCAGAGTGTTTGTGAATGGAATGTTCCCTTTTCTCTAACATTTACATAACAAGAAAACTAGCATTCAGGGAACGTTCAGAAATAATATTTGCATTACTTATACCTGCTAAAAACAAGCTGGGCTGAAAATGGACAAACCCAGCAACTGGGTTGTTTTAACCCAGCAAATGAGTTGATTGTGTTGTTTTAACCCAGTGTTTGGGTTGTTTTAACCCAGCAAATGAGTTGATTGTGTTGTTTTAACCCAGTGTTTGGGTTGTTTTAACCCAGCAAATGAGTTGATTGTGTTGTTTTAACCCAGTGTTTGGGTTGTTTTAACCCAGCAAATGAGTTGATTGTGTTGTTTTAACCCAGTGTTTGGGTTGTTTTAACCCAGAGACTGATTTGCTTTAACCCAGCGAATGGGTTGTTTTAACCCAGTAATTAGGCTGTTTTAACCCAGCAAATGGGTTGATTGTGTTGTTTTAACCCAGTGTTTGGGTTGTTTTAACCCAGCGACTGGATTGTTTTAACCCAGAGACTGGGTTGCTTTAACCCAGCGAATGGGTTGTTTTAACCCAGTAATTAAGCTGTTTTAACCCAGCAAATGGGTTGATTGTGTTGTTTTAATCCAGTGTTTGGGTTGTTTTAACCCAGTAAATGAGTTGATTGTGTTGTTTTAACCCAGTGTTTGGGTTGTTTTAACCCAGAGACTGGGTTGTTTTAACCCAGCGAATGGGTTGTTTTAACCCAGTAATTAAGCTGTTTTAACCCAGCAAATGGGTTGATTGTGTTGTTTTAATCCAGTGTTTGGGTTGTTTTAACACAGTGAATGGGTTATTTTAACCCAGCGACTGGATTGTTTTAACCCAGTGATTGGGTTGTTTTAACCCAGCGATTGGGTTAAATATTTGCCCAACCTGCTGGGTAGTTTTATTTAACTAAACTATTTTTTAAAAATGACTATATGTCTGGTTTAAAATGAACCCAAAGTATGTTGTAAATTAACATTTATTAATATATTAATAATAATGAATAATAATTAAACAATAAACATCCATTAAATTGCATATTAATAAATGTTCACCTTTTGATTATTATTGTTGCCTCTAGTAATTATGGGTCTGATTTTAATTTCCAACATATTTTGGGTTCATTTTAAACCAGACATAGTCATTTTTTAAAAATAGTTGAGTTAAATAAAACTACCCAGCAGGTTGGGCAAACATTTAACCCAACTGCTGGGTTTGTCCATTTTCAACCCAATTTGGGTTGTTTTTAACCTAACATTTTTCTGAGTGTAATGGGATCATTGGTGAAACATTCTTAGAACATTTTTGTTAGCTGGGGCATTATTGCGCAGCTTAAAGACCAAATTCAAACACTTTCAACTCGGCCCCAGTTTTACTCAAACTTTTCACAGTGTGATTCAAAGATGTACTGGATGTAAATTCAAAACTCTGCACATCTTGTTCCCGTCAGTTCCCAGAATGTGGCCATGAGCCCTCCTGCATTTACAGTACTAGTTTATGTCTTGCCAAGTCTATCGATCGCAAACCTCCAGCTGACACTTCATCAGGACGTCTCATTAAGCATCGCTCTCACTTTGGCCATTTCCTGCTCTCCTCAGAACAGAGGAGCCAAAAGACACAGTTCCACGACCTCTCAAATCCACTTTAACAATGTGCATGTTGGGCTTGACAAATGACACTTGACAGATTGACTGCTCTGGATTCAATCTTCAGTTTCTGCACAGCAACCAGAAAACCTCTCAAAATCATATTTGGTCCATTTGCCATTTTTCTTGAGGGCAATTGAAATAGGATTGATTATGCAGTTTATAAATGGAGTTCATATAATGTTGGTTCATGCTTCGGCTGCATTGTTTGAGGGCAACAAAATGCCTCAAAATATCTGTTTAAAAGTCAACTAAAAATGCATTTGCATACTTTTTGCACATCAAGCTTATAAAGAAAGCGATACATTGTGACATTCTGAATTTAGATGAAAGATTACATTGTTCCTCTGGAATAACATGCACTGATGAATCTATGACAATAAGACCAGGAATATGAATTAAGCAAATTAATAGAGTCATTGTTGATTTCAATTGCATGGATATTCTGAGAAAGAACCAAAAAACATCTACTGAAAGCACTGAAATGACCTGATATGCATTTACTTCTTTCGTCTTGCAAAATAAGACCGGATAGCTAAAAGAGCTGATCTGATGTGCATAATGAATCGCTTTCTCTAAAGCCGATGTACATTTCTTGCCATATATCTCTTCCTAAAGCCCAACAATGAACATTTCAAACAGAAAATATTGCAACAAGGAGAATGAATGTGTTTGGTTACCTTGCTGTGAGCGTAGACGACAGATCCCAAGAGTTTCCAGGTTCCTCCGCGGCGATCCATGCGGATCATCCGGAGAATCTGGAGGAATCGGAGACTCCTGATGGCAGAGGTGGCAAACACATTCCCCTGCGTTCCAGCGGCCAAAACCGAGATGGAGGCGATCAGCACCATGATGTCTGAGAAACACGACAACTGGCAATATAAACTGATGCTGGGATCAAGCTGAACATACAAACATATAAAACAATATTGCAAAAATACAAAATGCATGCAAACCACACATTCGATCTCTTCGATTGGCTGGAAGTAAAAATAAAACCATTTGATGCACTGCTAGTTCAAAATCAGTTTAATCACAACTGCTTCAATATAGTTCTCAGTAACAAAGCAATAATATCACTGGCTTTGGAGTAATTAACCTCACAGCTTCATTGTCACGGCACAACAAACTACATTGAAAATCTCATCATGGATTCGTCACTGAAATCTCGTAAAGGAACAAAACCGACCGTCATTGAAATCTCGTAATGGAACAAAACTGACCATCATTGAAATCTCGTAAAGGAACAAAACTGACCGTCATTGAAATCTCGTAAAGAAACAAAACCGACCGTCATTGAAATCTCGTAAAGGAACAAAACCGACCGTCATTGAAATCTCGTAAAGAAACAAAACCGACCGTCATTGAAATCTCGTAATGGAACAAAACCGACCGTCATTGAAATCTCGTAAAGGAACAAAACTGACCGTCATTGAAATCTCGTAAAGAAACAAAACCGACCGTCATTGAAATCTCGTAATGGAACAAAACCGACCGTCATTGAAATCTCGTAAAGAAACAAAACCGACCGTCATTGAAATCTTGTAAGAGAACAAAACCGACCGTCATTGAAATCTCATAATGGAACAAAACCGACCGTCATTGAAATCTTGTAAGAGAACAAAACTGACCGTCATTGAAATCTCGTAATGGAGCAAAACCGCCCGTCATTGAAATCTTGTAAGAGAACAAAACTGACCGTCATTGAAATCTCGTAATGGAGCAAAACCGACTGTGATTGAAATCTCGTAATGGAACAAAACCGACCGTCATTGAAATCTCGTAAAGAAACAAAACCGACCGTCATTGAAATCTCGTAAAGGAACAAAACCGACCGTCATTGAAATCTCGTAAAGAAACAAAACCGACCGTCATTGAAATCTCGTAATGGAGCAAAACCGCCCGTCATTGAAATCTTGTAAGAGAACAAAACTGACCGTCATTGAAATCTCGTAATGGAGCAAAACCGACTGTGATTGAAATCTCGTAATGGAACAAAACTGACCGTCATTGAAATCTCGTAAAGAAACAAAACCGACCGTCATTGAAATCTCGTAAAGGAACAAAACCGACCGTCATTGAAATCTCGTAAAGAAACAAAACCGACCGTCATTGAAATCTCGTAATGGAACAAAACCGACCGTCATTGAAATCTCGTAAAGGAACAAAACTGACCGTCATTGAAATCTCGTAAAGAAACAAAACCGACCGTCATTGAAATCTCGTAATGGAACAAAACCGACCGTCATTGAAATCTCGTAAAGAAACAAAACCGACCGTCATTGAAATCTTGTAAGAGAACAAAACCGACCGTCATTGAAATCTCATAATGGAACAAAACCGACCGTCATTGAAATCTTGTAAGAGAACAAAACTGACCGTCATTGAAATCTCGTAATGGAGCAAAACCGCCCGTCATTGAAATCTTGTAAGAGAACAAAACTGACCGTCATTGAAATCTCGTAATGGAGCAAAACCGACTGTGATTGAAATCTCGTAATGGAGCAAAACCGACTGTGATTGAAATCTCGTAATGGAACAAAACCGACTGTCATTGAAATCTCGTAAAGAAACAAAACCGACCATCATTGAAATCTCGTAAGAGAACAAAACCGACCGTCATTGAAATCTCGTAATGGAACAAAACCGCCCGTCATTGAAATGGATTTTTCATGTATTTTTAGCTGTTTTCATGATCATTCGATCATGGACGAATGATCGTTTTGACAATGGTGTCATCTATACGTGGAAAACTCACATTGCAGTAAATCAGGGATTGCAATTCAAATGACAGTATTTACACATTCTATTTTGCAATGATTATAAACTCATCATCCCGTTTCAGCTTTATTTGCTACTGCAAACTTGTTTGTCACAGCAGCCGGAGAAGACGAGCGTTAAGAGCCCAACTAATGGAAATACCAATCACCATTACAGTGACATCAAATGAAACAAACATTAGCGTTAAACTTCTGTTAATTCTCAATACGAACTTCTGTAGCTCAACAACAGTCAGTCTGGTTAGTTAAATATGAAGCTGTAATGCTGTTTGTGGAGTTGTTCAATCCTCCTCTGCTGAGATCTGGAGAGATTTCATGTCTTTTATCTTCAGTTGGCTGTGGCTGAAGTCAGTTGTAGCTCTTGTGTTTCTGTTTGTCTCGTTTTTCTTTTCTCTTCTTTCCTTCAGTGATTCTGCTTGTTAACAGGCTTATTAATGCTAAGATTCTATAAATAATATATAAAGATTTTGTGGCTCAGTTCTAGTTTATGGGCTGACATGTGGCATTGCTACGGCCTGCTTGTGGCTCAGATCAGCGGTCAGCGCAATTCCATCATTCCACACCACATGTGGTCCAGATCATCATACCACGCTTGGCAGATGTAGGCCGGATCTGGGCAGGCACAAAGTTGCAATCTGGGCTATACCTAATGAGCCGTAACTGATGAAAACAACCGAAAATAATGACCTTCCAGTCAAAAATCCACTGCAAACATCAATAACAGCTTTAAGTTGGCAAATGACCATGGTAAAAGCGGTATAACCTGCGGGATAAACCATTTGAATCGCGTCAGGTGGTTCTTTGTCTCCACGTCATGCACTAAAATCTTTTAATGCACAACCAGCCATGGATTATCCCTTACATATACTACAGTTCAAAAGTTTTTAAGATTTTTTAATATTTTTGAAAGAAGTCTCTTCTGCTCACCAAAGCTCAATTTATTTGATCAAAAATACAGTAAAAAATTGTGTAATATTATTATAATGTAAATCACCTGTTTTCTATGAGAATATATAGTAAAATATAATTTATATCCAGTGATCAAAGCTGAATTTTCAGCATCATTACTCCAGTCTTCAGTGTCACATGATCCTTCAGAAATCATTCTGATATGCTGCATTTATTTGATAAAAAATACAGTAAAAATTGTGAAATATTTTTAAAATTTAAAATATCAGTTTTCTATGTGAATATATAGTAAAGTGTAATTTATATCCAGTGATCAAAGCTGAATTTTCAGCATCATTACTCCAGTCTTCAGTGTCACATGATCCTTCAGAAATCATTCTGATATGATGATTTGATGACATTTATGATTATTATCAATGTTGAAAACATCATATTTTTTGTGGAAACCGTGACACATTGTATTTTTCAGGATTCTTTGATGAATAGAAAGTTATTTATTTGAATCTTTTGTAACATTCTAAATATCTTTACTGTCACTTAATATCAATTTAATCAATGTGGAGTTACTTTGTAACAATTTTCACACAGAAACTGCAAGTGAATTTCACAAATAATTACAAAGAAACAGCAAGTAACACATTTTGAAGTTTTGAAGTATTTACAGCAAACTGCGCTCACCGATAACACAAAAAGGTTTCCGGGCGAACTTGAGTCTTCCCCTCCATCCTCTGTATCGACAACAACATCCTGCAGACCAGATCCTCACGATATATTCCACGCCGAAAACCACGATGGTTACGATTTCCTACAGACAGACAGACGTCAAGCGTGACACTGTGATCAATGTACATGATTTAAATGGATATCTGTGATATTATCTACCAGGATATAGAGGGCGTCTTCAGAGCTCTTCTCATATTCCTTGATGGTGGAGAACACGGACAAAACCAGACAGGAGAAAACCAGCAGAAACCTGAAATGAGCAGAAAAAAAACACTTTACCTGATGTGCATTTGTGCACCTGCTTTGTGCAAAATAAGACCAGGTGCATGTATTTATAGATTTGATGAGCATAATGAATGGTTTTATCATATTACACCTTTTAAGATGGCGTGTACATGTGTAACGTGTCCTTCAAATGCCACATTAAAGTGGGTAATTGCATTGCTGACACTGTTTTTCTCACCATCTCTCTGTCAGCGTGAGCTCTGCTGCGGTTCCTCCACAAACTCAATAAGAATCCTGCAGGAAGTGCTGAGCTCGGCGCTAACAGCGCTAAAGCCACAGACATGTGAGTAGTAGCGGGATATCAGGCTAGAGCTAACACACGCTAGCCTTCACGACACATTACACAGACTATTTATTGACAGAAACATTAGTATTCTCATGACACACGACCACAGGCCGCCAATACGACTGAGTGATGTGTTTTTATATTGTCAAGCTACTCAAAAACGCAGCTAGATAACATGCTATCTAGTCTATAGATGAAAGCTTTAGAGAAAGTGCAGTGGCAAAATTATTATTTTTTATTAATTTATGTGTAATGTGTGTTATAGCGGTTAAATTGAAGTAGTTTGTCTATTTCAGATTCTATGGGGTTGTTTTTTTTAGCAATTACTAAAATAACTAAAAATAAATAAACTAAATCTAATAAAAAAATAAAATAAAAATAATAATAAGTAATAAAAAAAGTAATAAAACTTAGACATATTTACAAAAGGTAATAAAATGAAGGAAAAAAAAACACTAATTAAATTTAAAGTGGAAACAGAAAATATAAAATAAAAAATAGAAAATTAATATAAAATATATAAAAAAAACTATTAGCTCTAACACAAAACATACACTACTAAAAACAAATTATATTAAAATAATATAATTAAAATAAACAAATAAAAAATATACTGTAGTATACACACACACACATATATATATATATATATACATATATAATTATATATATACATATATATGTATGCTCATATGCACATATACATATATTATATGTAATATTTTGTTATAATTAGATA
>CM076074.1:32850000-32900000 GCA_038088235.1 Zacco platypus | reverse complement strand
TTAACCCAGCAAATGGGTTGTTTTAACCCAGCGACTGGGATGTTTTAACCCAGCGAATGGGTTGTTTTAACCCAGTTTTAACCCACAGATTGGGTTGTTTTAACCCAGCGAATGGGTTGTTTTAACCCAGTTTTAACCCACAGATTGGGTTGTTTTAACTCAGCGAATGGGTTGTTTTAACCCAGTTTTAACCCACAGATTGGGTTGTTTTAACCCAGCGAATGGGTTGTTTTAACCCAGTTTTAACCCACAGATTGGGTTGTTTTAACCCAGCGAATGGGCTGTTTTAACCCAGTTTTAACCCACAGATTGGGTTGTTTTAACTCAGCGAATGGGTTGTTTTAACCCACAGATTGGGATGTTTTAACCCAGAGGTTGGGTTAAATGTTTGCCCAACCTGCTGGCTAGTTTACCTAAAAGATGTTGGAAATGAACATTTATTAATAAGTTGAATGAATATACATTAAACAATAAACATTTATTAAATGGCTTATTAATAAATATTCATCTTTTGATTATTATTGTTGCCTCCTGTAATCGTATTATTTTAATTAAACGTTTTGTTATAAGTTGTGTACATTAAGCTTTAATGTTCCTGATGTTAAATGAATGTTTATTGGATTATATTAGTGTCATGTGTGCTGCCAGGATGGTGTTTTGTGTTTTTACTGTAAATTTAAGTTGTCAACTTGTAAATTTCATTTTTCACAGTGTATGAAAGCTTCAGTAGCATTTGCTTTGTAAAACACAGACATCACAACTTCACGGCCGTTATTTGGTGAACATCAGCACCTCTGAAACATCATGACCGCGGCAGTTTTGATTTATTTATTTAACTCTTCCTCTCCGGTTTCCAAACTGTCCACTACGATTAGCAGTTTTTGCTGACTGCAGTTTCCCGTCAACGAGTTTCAAACTCACACACGACTCTCCAAACTAGATAGACACATCTGCTACAAAAAAAAAGTGCAGAAAACACTTCGTCCGTCCACTTCTAATGCCTCAAACTAAAGCATTTTGTCCTCAATACAGTCGCGACGCACAAACAGCGCCTTGAAGTAAGACAACGGCATTGAAAGAAAGCTTTGGAGGAACTCATCCTGAATCGACACCCACACAACCGCTAATTCAACCAGATATTATCCAGTCCTGATGATGGGTCCACTGTTCAATCAAACACAATTATGATAAAGAGCAAAGCAGATAAAGACATCCGATCGGAAGGAAGTAGGGAAATATGGGCAGAAGAAGCAGAAGAGCTCATAAAAGGACAACGTGACAGATCAATGATTTATGATTTTCTGAGCGTCCTATAATCAACCTGCTTTGATTCTTTGGCATCTAATGAATCAGGCCTTTACACGAGAGCTGAAGGTGTAGATTCTCCATGTGTGTCCGGTTCACAGAGGTCGGTGCGAGCTGTCCGCGGCCGCGGTGCTGAAACCAGCGCCTCGCATTCCCTTCAGCGAGCCGCCGACTCGCACTCAATTACACGCGGTCGGAGGGTCTGATATCACTAAAACACGCTGAAAATACATCATCTAAACTGATATATTATACACTATTATACGTGATGATACAGAAACTGTTTCAGTGTTGTTTTGGTGATTTGTGTGGAGGTTTATGATACAGGACACGAGAGAATGAGGGATTCTGCGGGATTTTAACTGACAATCCAGGTTCCTGTGAGCTCCTGGAACAAGGAAAATATCTTACAAGCATAAGATGAGCCTCCGGACGGCTTCAGATCGGGTTTCTTTGGCTGGGAACCTCGACATGATGTGAGAAAGATTCTCCGAGTGAATCACTATTAATAGCAGATTCTGTTGCCGAACAATACATCTCCCACTAAACATCTGCAACTGCTGGAGACGCGCAACAAAAGCGCGGGAGATGACAGATCTGTCAGGAGTCTGGTGCAGAAACTCTATTAAACCCGAAAGCTTTCTTCTTAAAGTGAAATCAGCATGAAACAAAAGTTATTCGTCATGAAGAGCGTGAGCTCCAGGATGATCCACTGCAGTATGAAGGGATCTTTGGGCAAATATGAGTCTAAATCCAGATGTTCAAACAAACAAAGGTTTGTAGGATGAGATATTAAACTGTTAAATATTAATAGTTTATACTATTAGATATTAAACTTCAATCCTGCCAAACATGAGGCGTTTTTCCACAAGAAACAGAAACACTGAGCCTCAATAATTCTTCTTAATTAATACACTCTAAAAATGTTGGGTTAAAAACAACTCAAGTTGGGTTGAAAATGGACAAACCCAGCGGTTGGGTTAAATGTTTGACCAACATGCTGGTTAGTTTTATTTAACTCAACTATTGTGTGTAATTTACTGTATTAGTTGCTTGAAATGAACTCAAAATATGTCGGAAATTAACGTTTAACCCAACCACTGGGTTAAAACAATCCAATCCAACCCAAATCAACCCAATAGTGGAGATAAATGAAATTGAAATAAAAAATGTAACCCATCCGCTGCGTTTGTACACTTTCAACCCAACTTGGGTTATTTTTAACCCAGCATTTCTAAGAGTCTATACCACTAAAAATCAGAATTTTTCTTTTTCCAAAACAAGTAAACATCTGTGAAACGCATGACATTTACATCACCTGAGTGTTTTCACTCTAAGACAATGCTGGGTTAAAAACAACCCAAGTTGGGTTAAAAATGGACAAACTCTGCAATGTTTTATTCCAATTTTATTTAACTCAACTATTGTTTAAAAATGACTTAAAATGAACCCAAAATATGTTGGAAATTAAAAATCAGACACATAATTACTAGAGGCAACAATAATAATCAAAAGATGAACATTTTATTAATAAGCAATGCTTATTGTTTAATTATCATTCATTAAACATATTAATTGGGTTCATTTTAAACGAGCAATACTGTCATTTTTTAACAATAGTTGAGTTACATAAAACTACCCAGCAGGTTGGACAAACATTTAACCCAACTTGGGTTGTTTTTAACCCTGCATTTTTTTTTTTTAGAGTGAACTATTCATATAAACACAGCTTCAGTCACACCATCATCATCCTCATCAGAAACATGTTCCACATGAAGGAACAGTTTATTGAGCCTCAACACCAAACAATCCCTGGTTTTTGGGGAGATTTGGCTCTGAACTATTAATATTAAAGAAGCTCCGATCAAGCTTTTGTTCGCGTGACATGAAGCTCGAGCGGTAAACATCCCGTCAGGCGCGTGAGGAGCAGATGCCCGAGAGACGGCTCTTTGTTTTGGTGCTCTCAGCAGATACTCACACGTAAGCGTGGTAGATGAACGCCCAGCCGCGCGGTCTCTCCAGCACATTGTAGAGGAAATTCTGCAGGCGTCGGTAGAACGCGTTGCGCTTCGGCGGCCTCTTCCCGGAGATGCTGGAGCGCTGTTTGCTCAAGATGCTGCCGCGCTTCGTCGCCTCCGCGCCCGCGATCAGTAGCGCGCCGTCTCGGCTCGATTCCGTGGCGCCCGCCTCCAGCCCCACGAAGCCAACCTTCAGCTTCTTCTCGGCCTGCGGGGCGGGATACACGCCGCCGTTGCGGGATTTCTGCACCATGCTGGCAGTGCTGTCGTCATGGAGATCCGCTGCTGCTGATGCTGCGGGTCTTCCGCCCTTCGCCAGGTGCGAGCATCACTGCGCGCGAGAGGTGCGCGGCTCTGAGGGCGCGCGGAGGAACAAGAAGCCAATAGCGATGCGAAGACGATCTGCAGTCTCTCTCTCTCTCTCTCTCTCTCACACACACACACACACACACAGGTTCGACTCGAGAGGGAATGAGACCTGTAATAAAGACTTTTAGATTATAGAATAAAGATTTTCCTTATATTGATGATTTGATGAATTTTTTCTTTTGTGCCAAAAAAAAAAATCCTCATTTTACACATCTCCAGGGTCGATCCTCCTGTGTTTTTGAGCAAGAATAAAAGTCAAACACAATGTTATATTTTACAGTTTAACTGGAGAGCGTGTTTTTGTGTTGAGAAGGACATTCGAGTGTCAGTGGATCTCACACACCTGCTCTGAACCTCAATTCACCTTCACTCTGAAAAATGTTGTGCTGAAAATGGATAAACCCAGTGATTGGGTTAAATGTTTGGCCAACCTTATTTAACTCAACTATTGTTTAAAAATTACTGTATCGCTGGGTTAAAGCAACCCATTCACAACTTTAAACAACCCAATCAGTGGGTTAAAACAACCCATCTGTTGGGTTAAAACAACCCAATCGCTGGGTTAAAACAACCCAATCGCTGGGTTAAAACAACACAATCACTGGGTTAAACAAGCCGTTCCCTGGGTTAAAATAACCCAATCGCTGGGTTAAAACAACCCAATCGCTGGGTTAAACAAGCCGTTCCCTGGGTTAAAATAACCCAATCGCTGGGTTAAAACAACGCATTCACTGGGTTAAAACAACCCATTCGTTGGGTTGAACAACCCATTCACTAGGTTAAACAACCCATTCACTGGGTTAAAACATCCCATTCGTTGGGTTAAACAACCCATTCACTGGGTTAAAACAACCCATTCGCTGGGTTAAAACAACCCATTCGTTGGGTTAAACAACCCATTCACTGGGTTAAAACATCCCATTCGTTGGGTTAAACAACCCATTCACTGGGTTAAAACAACCCATTCACTGGGTTAAAACATCCCATTCGCTGGGTTAAAACAACCCATTCGTTGGGTTAAACAACCCATTCACTAGGTTAAACAACCCATTCACTGGGTTAAAACATCCCATTCGTTGGGTTAAACAACCCATTCGTTGGGTTAAACAACCCATTCACTAGGTTAAACAACCCATTCGTTGGGTTAAACAAGCTGTTCCCTGGGTTAAAACAACCCAATCGCTGGGTTAAACAAGCTGTTCCCTGGGTTAAAACAACCCAATCGCTGGGTTAAACAAGCTGTTCCCTGGGTTAAAACAACCCATTCGTTGGGTTAAAACAACCCATTCACTGGGTTAAAACAACCCAATCGCTGGGTTAAACAACCCATTCACTAGGTTAAACAACCCATTCACTAGGTTAAACAACCCAATCGCTGGGTTAAACAACCCATCTGTTAGGTTAAAACAACACAATCGCTGGGTTAAACAAGCCGTTCCCTGGGTTAAAATAACCCAATCGCTGGGTTAAAACAACGCATTCACTGGGTTAAAACAACCCATTCGTTGGGTTGAACAACCCATTCACTAGGTTAAACAACCCATTCACTGGGTTAAAACATCCCATTCGTTGGGTTAAACAACCCATTCACTGGGTTAAAACAACCCATTCGCTGGGTTAAAACAACCCATTCGTTGGGTTAAACAACCCATTCACTGGGTTAAAACATCCCATTCGTTGGGTTAAACAACCCATTCACTGGGTTAAAACAACCCATTCACTGGGTTAAAACATCCCATTCGCTGGGTTAAAACAACCCATTCGTTGGGTTAAACAACCCATTCACTAGGTTAAACAACCCATTCACTGGGTTAAAACATCCCATTCGTTGGGTTAAACAACCCATTCGTTGGGTTAAACAACCCATTCACTAGGTTAAACAACCCATTCGTTGGGTTAAACAAGCTGTTCCCTGGGTTAAAACAACCCAATCGCTGGGTTAAACAAGCTGTTCCCTGGGTTAAAACAACCCAATCGCTGGGTTAAACAAGCTGTTCCCTGGGTTAAAACAACCCATTCGTTGGGTTAAAACAACCCATTCACTGGGTTAAAACAACCCAATCGCTGGGTTAAACAACCCATTCACTAGGTTAAACAACCCATTCACTAGGTTAAACAACCCAATCGCTGGGTTAAAACAACCCATTCACTAGGTTAAACAACCCAATCGCTGGGTTAAAACAACCCATTCACTAGGTTAAACAACCCAATCGCTGGGTTAAAACAACCCAATCGCTGGGATAAAACCCATCTTGGGTTGTTTTTAACCCAGGATTTTTATGTATGATGGTTTATTCAGCCGGGTTAAGCTGGTCACCAGACGCTCCTCTCAAACCTCTCTAAAACCAGCCTGACTGCACTCTACAACACGCTGGGTTAAAAACAACCCAAATTGGGTTGAAAATGGACAAACCCAGCAGTTGGGTTAAATATTTGCTCAACCTGCTTGGCAATTTTATTTAACTCAACTATTGTTTAAAATTTACCATATGACCCAATTCCTGGGTTTGTCTATTTTTAACCCAACTTGGGTTGTTTTTAACCCGGCATTTTTTATAGTTTTCATTGACCAGTTAAGTCTGTTTCAAAGGTCATTCCAGCAGGCAGGAACGTTATTATGTAATTGTATTTAATTGAACTGGTTCCTGTAGAGAAGTTTCCTCTCACTCTCCGGTGAAAAGAGTTTCTGTATTGATTTTCACAGGTGTTTCAGCTCAGCATCCTAGATGTTTTTTCCCAAATGGATTTGTTTCGCGTTATAAAAAATGAGTAGTTTAGAGTAAAAATTGGAATTAGTATGACAAAGAAACATCACACATACTCCCCTTTGGGTTTTTTGTTGGTTTGACCAAGAATGAACGACAAACACAGAGTTTATAAAGCAGTTACAAAAACTGTAGTGCAGATCAGATGATGTTTCCTTTCTAGAAGAATCTTGCAGAGAGACTGAGACTCTAGTGTCGTGAGTTTGAGGTCTGCAGATGTCAAAGGAGTAACCAGGTCACCCCACGTTAACAACCCCTCCACAGCACAAAGAGAGAGAGATCGCAGATGCGTTCGGCACACCTGCCCGAGCTCAGGGCGACGGGTTCCTCCTCACCGCACGACACGTTCACTGCAGATGCTGAATGACTGAAGACAGAATGAGATACAATCTCATTTTCCCTCTCAGTTTAGTTTATTTATTTGTCATTTTAAACACTCACTTAATTTTGATTTTTTTTTCAGTAAACAAGATTTAATATCAGAAGTCATTTCGATTCTCCAGTAAATGTTTTAAAAATTTCTAGACGTGTGTAATAAAAAACAAGACAAAAAATACTGAGGAAAAACATCATTTGTTTGTAAGATCTCATGATGCTTTCAGAGGCAGGGAAGCATTTTAACCCCCGAAATGCGTCAATATTAATGATCGTTATACTCCACGGCAAATTAACCCTAATTAGATTCAATACTAAAAATCACACCATGAAAAGTCAGATAAAAACAGCAAAACTTTAACATTAATACTTCTCAAACATCACAAAAAAGTAAACGTGAGAACACACGACTTCTTAAAACCGTATTTAAACAACATATAATATTTAAAATATGAGGGAAGAACAATTAAGGTATTTATCCGTGTTGTGCAAAATATTTATATTTAATATTATATTTTTTTTTGTTGGTTCTCTCTTGTTTTTGCACGTCTTTGTATGGCCAAAAATTAAATTGCACAATTTGTCATGTTTCATTGTGTTATTATCACAAATAAAACAATTGACTATGTTCATTTTCCTATGCCGTGCTATATATATATATATATATATAATATTCCTCAAATGTAACATGCTAAAATGAATAAATTATTACAAGTACAAAACAAAGAATGAAAATACGGAGTCTATGTAATAATGAAGCAGTGTAAACAGCGTCTGCAGTGTAAACACATCCAGATCAAACCTATCGTCTGTCACTGTACTGATGCAGATGGCTGGATGTGAAGTCTCACACAGGCCAATATGACAGTCCTGATGGATGGATGTATTATTGATCAAGGCCTGAGTGCAGGAGAATCAATGGGTTATTCCGACTTCTCCCCATGAGAGAAAGCCTGAAAATCACTGACAATTAAATATAAGATGGAGAAAAAAAAAAATACTACAAACATCTATTTTCTGGCTAGCGCGGAGAGGACATAAAAAACGCTGCAAAAAAAATCCATCAACAGAGCGTGTTTGTCGGGTGGAGACGTGTCATCTCTTCTGGTTTGTGTTGCCATGACAACATCTCATCTAACAATGAGTGCGTTCAGGTTGTGCGTGTTCGTCAGCGCTTCTCCTGTGATGATGATGATGATGGAAACATAATATTAATCATAAACTGACACGTGAAATACATATTTACTGAGATGGCTTTGTCGAGAGATGAATAGGAAAGTATTTCAGTTATGAAATGTTGAAATGACAAGCATTAGAATAGCGTCACTGATTAATAATTCATAAGAGAGGGAATATTAAAAACCGAACGCTGAAAATGGGGAGCGGTTAAATCGCCTACGGTCAAATTTAACCTTAAATTAAAAATAAATGCATTCAAATGCAGCTCAAATCTTGTATAGCATAATAAAAAAATTGAAAATTGCTCATTTTAATGAGTTAAAGTAATGTAAAATCGTGACTTATTGATCATAAATGTGCACAAATTTGAATATTACATCAAAATTAGTATGCTTTTAAAATCTAAAAACAGGGATCTGTTGTCCACAAACACAATACGAGTCAATGATCTCGTTCTTTGAGAATCAATCACCCAAAAAAAGTGATTAAAGTGGTGAGAAAACACCAAAGCTCCTGCGGTCAGCCGTGAGCTGGTGTCACACACGGCATTAGTCCATTCAGAGGATCTGAAGGATGAAAAGACAAGAACGGAAAAGTCTTTTCCTCTCTTCTGCACAACCGAACCGTTGGCGTTTCTTTCCACACGGCTCTCCATCGACAAACATCCACCAAACGCTGAAGCTGATCCTCCATCTGCTGAACGCTCTCCAGCTCTGTCTGGGAAATGAGTTTTCAAAGTTGTGAATAAAGAATACTTAAAAACAAAACACTTCCCGTTTGTTCTCTAAATGCACACATTCTAAAAATGTAGCGAACATTCCATTTCATCATTCTTCAAACATTAAGGGAATGTTACTTTTGAACGTTCGGAACAGTAACATTTAAAAAGTGAAAACTAAAACGTTTCAGGAAAACAAAATGGACCGAAACACTGTTTTATTCTCAAATGTTTTATGCGATATTTCAATTTTACGGTGGCCGAGAGAGCTCAACGCGCTGCAAATAAGAAAACACATGCAAATAAAAAAAAAAACGTGATCATCAGTTTGACAACATGTGCTGCAAATACTCACGACATGCTACAAATACAAAAACACACTACAAATACAAAAACACACTACAAATACAAAAACACACTACAAACACAAAAACACACTACAAATACAAAAACACACTACAAATACAAAAACACACTACAAATACAAAAACACACTACAAATACAAAAACACACTACAAATACAAAAACACACTACAAATACAAAAACACACTACAAATACAAAAACACACTACAAATACAAAAACACACTACAAATACAAAAACACACTACAAACACAAAAATGCGCTGCAAATAGCACAAAACAACGGAAATGTTTCAAGGGGACCCCAAAAAGTGACGGACCCTACTAGACAACAGCACAAACTAAAAAATATTAAATATATTATGAAGGCATTAACTCCATGTAATGTGTTTCACTAACAGAAAAGTGTTTTAATATGTGGCATTGTTGTTCACTCATTAAACTTTAAGAGATGATCATTTAGTGGATGATTTAAAAATATTGGTTCATCATCTGTAGCGTACTAATGTGACGTCATCATAACGACCGCCTGAGGCGCTCGACGACCACGTCATCTGTGAGCGTGAGCTTCTAGAAATACTAAAAAAAACTGATAAACACTTTATTAAAAATAATAAATACATGAAATAATGTACAGTCATCACTTTTTGGGGTCCCCCTTGAAACATTTCTGTTGTGTTTTGCGCTATTTGCAGCGCTTTTTGTATTTGCAGCGCATTTTTGTGTTTGCATGTGTTGTCAAACTGATGATCATGTGTTTTTTTTATTTGCATGTGGTTTTTTTATTTTCATGTGTTTTCTTATTTGCAGCGCTTTGAGCTCTCTCAGCCACCATACAATTTAAATGAAGTTAAATTCGCATCTTTGGATGGAAACAGCTGTTGTGAGTTTGTAAACTATCCACTTTTGGGCAAAAAATGTCCAATAAATTACATGTTTATAAACTCATTTGATGATTAGTTTTTTTAAAAATTTTTGTAGGATGCAAAAATATTGTGCAAAAATGGTTCCATCCCACCAAAATGATTAAAACCATGGAGATTTGAATGAGATGAGTAAAAATGATCATATAAAACCCCAGTGTCAGTGTTTCATCAGTCAGTCTAATCATCATCACGGCTCTCGTGAGTTATTTCTGCTTACTGTAAACTCATCTTTGATCCAAGATATCAAGCATCAACACTGCAACAAAACTAAAACACTGCCGTTATAAATCAACACGCCGATAATTCTCATTATTTTTCATTGATTAATGAGACATCCAGGGTTCATGGGTCGCCTACATGACGCTTTTACAAACGCTCCGACTGAGGAGCTCGACCTCCACCTGATCTGTGATGAGTGTCCCGCAGGAGGACATCTGAAGATCGACGGGTTTCGTGATGCCCCTCGACACAAAGATCCAGTGCGATAGGACTCGGAGCTCAGGTTACGTGAAATGAATGTGCACATTACCTTCCCCTTCCTCCTCACAACCGGCACAACACTTTCTGCTCCGCTGAAGACCTTCAGGCGGTTCTGGAGACTGACTGTTCTGGCTTTCTTTCCATTACCTCCAAAACTGAGTTACCTCTGAAAGCTTCTCTCGTTAACTCTAAAAATCCGCTCTGTAAAAACGTTTACCTCTGATATGTCAAAATAATTTGAAGAATGGCTTTATCCAATGTTCAGATATCAGTTCTGTTGATGAAATGTATGCAAATTGGCACACGTTTAATTAGAAAATTAAATAATGCAAATATTTAAAAAATATTTCAGAAAACTTTTCATGCATCAGCTGCACTGTAAAAATGATCGTGATTTTAACGGTAAAAGACTAAAAAGCTACGGTGAAAATTAATAAATTTAATAGATCTAACCGTACATTTAATGTAATTTTACAGTAAAACACTTAAATGTGACAGTTTTTGGAAGTTAGTGTTTGTGTGAATGACTGTACAAAACAGATATTAGTTCTTCAATAGGTTGGTAAATTAACATTATATTAGTTAATGAAATACAATGTTATTGAAACGTGGCTACCGTATTTTTTTGTGGTAAATTTCTGGCAACCACAACTGCCAGGTTTAATATAAATTTAACAATTTTTATGGTGTTTATAGTAAAATAAACAGTTATGAAGCATAATTATTACAACATAAACCTTTAAATTATACGGTTTTGAACTGTAAAATTGACAATAAACTGTCCCGTAATAAGTGCTGTACCGTAAAACCTAAAATGTTACGGTAAAGTTCTGACAACCACAACTGCCGTTTTATTTTTAACAGTAAATTGTGGAGAAATTGTGATATCTATTACTAAACTTAACTGTTTTGCCTTAAAACAATTTTTTAATGAAGTCACTTCCTTTAATGTCAGAAAGACCAATTTCTTATTTTAAAAGCAAAATATTTTGCAAGCTTAAAAACAATGTGCCGAACAATTCTGCATTTTCACAGGAAAGAGAAAAATACTATTTAATTTCAATTATTTGCAATAACATTTTCTTTCTCCATATTTTATTGTGTTGTAAATTCAAATTTTTATAAACCTATTATTGGGTTGAAAATTCTTTGGATTAGATCATCCTTAATCCAAATTTTCTTAATCGTACATTTTCAGAATCTTCTTACTTTTTAACTCCTGATCTATATAAGGGCATCTCAAGAACCGCAATCCAGTGGTTCAAGTTCTTCCTCTCAGGTAAGTCCTTCAAGGTGTCTAAGTCACATCATCTAGCTATTGGGGTACCTCAGGGCTCGGTGCATGGACCGCTCCTCTTCTGCATCTACACGTCATCCTAAGGATCTGTCATTCAGAAATATGGTTTTTCCCATCACTGCTATGCTGGTGACCCACAACTCTATCTCTCATTCTGCCTGACAGACATTTCCAGCTGGATGAAGGACCACCGCCTTCAACTCAACATCGGAAAAACTGCTTACCCAACACTTCATCACAACCTCTCCATTCAGCTAGGTTCATAACTCCGTCCAGGACAACCAGGAACCTTGGAGATGTGATTGATGATCAGTTAAACTTCACAGATCACATTGCCTTATTCAACATTAGGCAGATCAGGAACTTCCTATCAGAGAATACTACGCAACTTGCATCAAATTCAAGGCAACCCCGTCATTGAATAATAGAAGAATTATTTATGAGAATGACAGTGTCTCGTGGCAGTGTTTCTCCAGCACACGATGGATCAAAGCTCTAATGTGGGCCAAACGCACATCTGACTGCAGCACCTGTGACCCCGATTCTCTGAAGATCAGCGGTGTATCCTTTAATTCTTCACTACACTGGAGTGTTTCTAGTGCAGGAGACCTTGAATAAATCCACCCGCTGTAACATACAGACCTCTGAGCTTCATCTACAACACGGCAAGAACCGCGTATCGCCACAGTCCAGTACGTTCACATGCACTTCCCATAAACAAAGTGCAAATCAGAGTCCAGTTACCTTTTAAAAGGAAAAGAAATGATGTTCCCTGGAAAATATATGTATTAGATTTGTTGGACAAACATAAAATTACCAGCAAGTCTTGAAGATGTTTTTGTGCTCTTCTATAAAAGGTTTTCAGGTCATTTTCCTCATATTCTCTATTGTTGCAGCTCCTCTCTTCCCAGTCTGTCAGTAACGCTCTGTTTAGTTCCTCCCCTCGTTCCTACAACGTGCTCTGATTGGTCCGCTGGAGCTGTGTGCTGCGATTGGTCAAGCGCTTCGAGCGTGTTTGGGAAATGTCCCGCCCCTTACCATAACCGCCAATTTCAACGAACTCAACCAGGCCCCGCCCCTTATGAATAATTTAAATGAGTAATAGTGACATGTTTGTTCCTGAAAGAAAAGCGTTTGTGCTGAAAAAGGGGCCGAGTTTTGCAGTAATTCACATACAACAGACGTCATATAAAATACATGCCAAATTCAACACCCTCGTATTGTGTAGTTCGACCTACTGAGGAGGACAATCGAGATTTTCTGTCGGTCCATTCACTGACCTTTTGATGAATAAGAACAAAAGTCTGACTTCATTTTCCAGCTCTGTTTTGTTTCCTATTCATGCAAACCCGGCGTGAAAGATGATTGTTGGGTAATAACGTGGTTTTATCTCCTGCTCGAGATAACAGCACCACCAACTTTTGTCCAGGAGGAAAAAAAATGAATAAAACATTTTCTTCTCGACCAGCAAACGTTCACACACACACACACACACAATAAAGCATTCACAGTCGTTATATGATAAGAATTTAATTAAAATCTTTATTTCATTACATGTGTTACATTCAATATCCAATGTTTCTTTTGGACACGTATATGATGATGGCATAAATACAAACAAGCGTTCATCCGTTGTGCCGTCCCTAATCAATAGTATAAGATGAGTGAGCAGAACTTCACACCCGCATATTTACATAGAAAGTCAAACTTTATACAAAGTCCATGCCGTCAATATTTACACACGGAAAAAGAGACGCCGTCGAGCAACCATCCTGTGCGCTGGATGTGGGTCGTTACAGTTTGTTCTTACAAAAAGAAACGTTGTGTGAACGGGGAGCTTCTGAGCACAAAAACGGGACGTGTAATTCTCTTCCAGAACTGAGCGGAACTGGCGCTGTGTTTGGGTGACGCCTCCTTCTTCTATGACACGAGAGGCGGTCACCGTATATAAAGGCAATTTTATAATGAGAACAGAGAAAAATAAATACCTGGATGAGGATGCAAACGGGAATATTTTGTATCTAAAAGTGCTTTCTAGAATAAGAAACAACTGCTAAGGTGAACATATTCAGCTTGATTTGAAGATAAAAACGCTGAATAAACCCGGCGAAAGAGAAAGTGGAAAAAAACGTGCGTCACAATATGTGAGAAACACAAAGTAAAGGAAAGAAATAAATAAATGATAAGCCCTTATAATGTCTTTCGACTGAAATGCATTATGGGTCGATGTAAAGTCGCATCAACAGCCAATAAGTCTAAAACCACTACGTACTTCGTAGTTTTTGCTTTTGGCAATTTACGGCACCAAAATGTCAAGCCCTCCGCGGTCCTCGCGGTTTGCCAGTCATTTCTATTAAAGCGCCACTGAATAATAATAAAGAAAAAATTGCAACTTTTTTCTCAGGATTGAGATATAAACTCGGAATTAAGAGAAAAAAGTCAGAATTGCGTTATATAAAAAGTAAGTTTTGCAGTTTTTTCTCGTAATTACGAGTTATGAAGTCTGAATTGTAAGATATAAACTCGCAATTGCAAGAACAAAGTCAGAATTGTCAGCCGACTAATATATTTTGCAATTCTGACTTTTTTCTCAGAATTGATTTAATTCGCGATTACGAGAAAAAAGTCAATTGTCAGCTGATTTTTTAAAATATATTTTGCAATTCTGATTTTTCTCTCAGAATTGATACAAACTCGTAATTGCGAGAAAAAGTCAGAATCGTCAGCTGATTTTTTTATATCAAAGTTCTGACTTTTTTCTCGCAGTTGCGAGTTTATCCCTCAATACTGATTTTTTTTAATCAGAATTGTGATAAACTAGTAATTGTGAAAAAATAAGATACAAAATTGATGTTGTGAGAAGTCAGTATTGTCAGCTCACTTTTTGATATTTCGCAATTTTGACCTTTTCCTTGTAATTGCGACAAAAAAGTATGAATTGAGATATAAACTCGTAACTGCAAGAAAAAAATTTGAAATTGCGAGAAAAGTCAGAATTGACTTTTTTATATCCCTCAATTCAGATTTTTTGCAATTGTAATTGCGAGAAAAAAGTCAATTGTCAGCTGATTTTTTTAAATATATTTTGCAATTCTGATTTTTCTCTCAGAATTGATATAAACTCGTAATTGCGAGAAAAAGTCAGAATCGTCAGCTGATTTTTTTATATCAAAGTTCTGACTTTTTTCTCTCAGTTGCGAGTTTATTCCTCAATTCTGATTTTTTTTAATCAGAATTGTGATAAACTAGTAATTGTGAATAAATAAGATACAAAATTGATGTTGTGAGAAGTCAGTATTGTCAGCTCACTTTTTGATATTTCGCAATTTTGACCTTTTCCTCGTAATTGCGACAAAAAAGTATGAATTGAGATATAAACTCGTAAATGCAAGAAAAAAAATGTGTAATTGCGTGAAAAGTCGGAATTGACTTTTTTATATCCCTCAATTCAGATTTTTTTCCTCAAAATAGTGAGAAACTAGAAATTGTGAAAAAAATACTCAATAAAATTTTTATATTTTATACTCGATAACGCATTTTTATATCTCAGTTCTGATTTTTCTCGCAATTTTAAGTTAATATCTCACAATTCTGACTTTATGACGTGCAATTATGAAAAAAAGAAACTCGAAATTACAATAAAAAATATATATTGCAATTCAGTCTTTTTCTCAGAATTGAGAGACAAACTCGTAATTGCGTGAAAAAAATCAGACTTTTATAACTCAAGGTTTTGACTTTTCTCGCAATTGTGAGATATAAACTCAAGATTGCGAGTTATAAAGTCATAATTGTAAGTTAAAAAGTCGCAATTACATGTTTTATTTTTTATTCGGTGGCGGAAACAAGCTTCCATACATTCCTCATCGTCTGCAGACTAAAACAATTCTCGGAAAGAAAGCAAGCAGTGCTGAGGTGAGGTGAGCGCACCGAACGACATGATGAAGAAGATGAAGACGACGTGTGCAGGAAGGAAGCTACTGGCATCACATCATTGGCTGCTGGAGATTAGTGTTCATTTCAATAGTGCTTCTACAGGAAACGGCTTCACATGAGGACGTTCTTTCTGTGGCAGTCCTTCAAATAATAAACATGATTAAATAAAACGTCATTCATTGTGAAGTACAGTAATGGGGTGAATCTCACAAAACCGCTCGACGAGTCCGATTTCACTACTAAAATAAATTATGTTTTGTTTGAAGAAAATAAAGCTTATTTGAACATTGATATTAATTGACATTCTCATTAACGCAATGCAAAAATAATAATGATTTATTATTAACATTTCAAATTATTTATAAATTATGGTGCTGCTTTTTAATTATGCCAATTTAAATGAAAAAAAAAACTGTAATATGGTATTACGGTAATGAGAATCACATTTGAGCATGAAAATTATTCAATATAAATGTTTATCTATTAAAAATAATTTATTATAAAAAAAAAAAAAAATACATGTAATGTGAATTTAGGGGAAAAATAAGTTTAAATGTCAAATAATGTCCCAAAATGTCCAAAAAACAGGCTTATTTTCTTAACGCAAAATACATTGTATATTTTGTATACATGTATTTTGCACAATTATATGTATATATAATTTACTTTAGGGGTGAAATGTAACCATGACAGTTTTTTGTGAGACTCACAGGAGAAATAAAGTCTCCGTTTTAAGATCCGGAACAATAATCATCCTGTCAGGTGGGCACCGATCGTGAAGAGGTTAAGTTGAGCAAGTATTTGGCCAATCAACGTTAAAAACGTAATTTACCCAAAACCACCAACTCGAGTGCAGATTAATTCCACCTTCGTTTGCGTTCGTCTGCGTGTTTGTTTATGGGTTGAGGCTCGTCTCGCCGACCTCCATGAACAGCGAGGTGTAAAACTCGGGCTCTAGCTGTTTGTTACGATAGCGGTTCACGATTTCTGCGATTTTCTGTTTCCGCCGCACGTGTGGTGGGCTGTAAGAGTCACTTTCGAGACGTTTCCTCCGACACGCGTTTATAACAGTCTGTCGCACCAGGAATCCTGAAGAGGGCGAGAGAATGACAAATTCATCATTCCAGACTTCAGTTTTCACCCATGGGACACACACACACACACACACACACTCAAATAAACATACCCAGAGATCTCCTGCTAACCACCATGTTGTCCACTAGAGGAATGACCATGTTGAATTTGCCCATAGCACCATGTAGTTTGATCCGGAACAAACCGGTCTTCAGCGGATGGATGAAAACTATGGGAACGTCCTTCTCTGAAGAGCTGGACCTGAGAGAGAGCACGTGTGAGGGCGAATGACATCATGTCAGGGAATGAATGAAATCACAAACTGTTTATTACCTGGAAGCGCTGCTATTGACGGCCGTCTCCACCCCGGTGCTCGTCTCCGCCAGCAACTCCGACACAGGAAAGTTTTCTGCGAGAAAAGGGACACAAGTAAAACGACATTGAAAATAAAGTAGAAGCTATTTTCACTCAAATTGCTAGTGAATTTCACAAATAATCACATTGAATTTTGAATCAGAAAGACTAATAATCATTGTTTTACATATATACATCATTTATAGGTTTATTTTTCACTGTTGTTGTAAGGAATTTGGTGAGTGGGAAACATTTTACCTATGTCATCGTATCGCTCAACCCACACGACCAGCACTTTGGTGTCCGGTCCTAATGGCGGTATCGTCCTGCCGGGGGGCAACTTCTTGCTTTTCACTGTAGGGGACTGACCGGAAGAAATAAACGTTATACACTATCGCTCACAAGTTTGGAATAATAACGATTTTTTTTTTGTGTTTGGAAGAAGTCTCTTATGCTCACCAAAGCTGCATTTATTTGATCTAAAATACAGTAAAAACAGTAATATTGTGAAATATTGTTACCAATATCTGTTTTCTATGTGACTATAACTGTAATTTATTCCTGTGATCAAAGCTGAATTTTCAGTGTCACATGATCCATCAGAAACCATTCTAAATATGATGATTTGATGCTCAAGAAACATTTTGTTGTGCTGCTTCAGATTTCTGTGGAAACTGTGATACACTACTATTTAAAAGTCATGGTATTAAGATGTGGTTTGGTCGATGGAATCACAAGTGGACGAGGGAGACACATTCACGTTTACACCTGGTGTCTCCTACTTTCAACCTCTTCAGTCCTGATTTCTTCGAGGAGAGGGTTTATGGGTGGGTAAATGGATTAAAAATAAACGTGCGCAATTTACATATCAAGTCAAGTCAAGTCATCTTTATTTATATAGCGCTTTTTACAATGCAAATTGTGGCAAAGCAGCTTTACATTAATAAGAGAATGGTGTCATTGTGCAGCTTATTCTATATATTATTGATTCATTACGTTGCAAATATCAGTAGTTATTAGTCTAGTTAATTTATGTATATCAGCACTGCAGAAAACAGTGACGTAATCGTCCGGCTCAGCTCAGTTCGCATACAACGGCGCCAATGCAGGCATATCAAAAACACTGCTGAATATCAAGCAAGTGTCCCCAACTTAAGCAAGCCAAAGGCAATATGAATGTACATATAATATAATGTACATATGAATGTATACAGAGAAACAAACGGAGAGCATCTGCTCTGACAGCCACACGAGTGTGTGTTAGGAATCAGGAGTGTGAGAAAACATCGTGTTTGGTACGTTTATGTCTTCAAACTAAACTTGGGTCTTTTAAATCCCGTCTGGTTAGAGCGCTTCCATAATATTCACGCATTCGGTCAGGAGGAGGAGAGCCGGCGATCTCTTCGAACACGAGCGTTTACACTTTGAAAGCAATCCGGGTCGAATGCGTACCTGTGGAAGTGGTCAAGCTCAAAAGACGGTGTTTACACCTGTATATAGCGTCGTCCACTTGCGATCCGATCGACCAAAATGCATTTTAATACCAGGTGTAAACAGGGCAATGGAGATGAATGGGTGAGACTACACAATTTGCTCAATATTATATAATTTGTCAAAAAAGAAAAATCAGCTGCAATGAAGAACACAAAGAAATGAAGGAGTGGCACCTAAACACATCAACGATGGTGAAATGAAAACACACACACACACACACGTTGTGTTTATGTGTTTTGTGGGGACATTCCATAGTCGTAATGGTTTTTATACTGTACAAACTGTACATTCTGTCCCCCCACCCCTAAACTTAACCCTCACAGAAAATGTTCTGCTAGTTTAGATTTTCAAAAAAGATAATTCTGTATGATTTATAAGCTTGTTTCCTAGTGGGGACCAACAAAAGGTCCCCACAATGTCAAGATTTACTGGTCCCCACAATGTAAGGAAAACAAGTACACACACACACACACACACACATATAACAGCATGTTCAGTTTTTACTGTAATATTGTGATGACTGCAAGAAAAAAAATACTTACAAAAAAAATGCTAAACTTTGACAAAGTAATTTTTATTATTATAATAATGATTTAATAAAGTCTAAATGAATCTAAAATAAAAACCACTGAATCATCCTCTGCAGCCATCTAGTAGCTGTAGATAAAAATTCACGTTCTTTTAATTTGTGTTTGTGTTTGTTTTCCAGTAGATGGCAGCGATCGCCCACTAATCCAAACCACATTTTTCATGTTATCATCATGAGTGAAATTCAGAAATGTGGATCTTTTTAAAGTGGATTTTACATAAAATGTATAGAATTAAATGATCACAAATTAAGCCAAATAAATAAAGAAAAAAAAAACAAAACTGTACAACTTTACAGTAAAATATTTATAAAGTGAGTTATGTTATTAGGTTAGTTTAAAAAAACAAAAAAAACATTATGTTACAAAATTACATTTTACTGTCTGGTTATATAAGCTAGTTGGACAGAAAATTGTTGCCCTAAGTGTAGTAGCACAGTTTATTATGCTATTGCATGCGTATTATTATAACAAAATGAGTGACAGCTTCATACATGCCTTTATCTTTAGGATGCCTTCCTTTTTCCTATTTTTTCTTAAATTTGGGCTCCTGGTGGCTTTTTTTCTTACCATAATTTTAATTTGTGTTGTTTTAGAAGTTCTCCCGCCCTCCCTCACGTCCCCTGACCCAACCCCCACCCCTCCTTCTCCGGGCACACACTCACAAGAGTCATGTGACGCAGCGTGTGAGAATGGAAGTGAATGAGAAAACAAGATGGATGAAGTTCGCCACCCCTCTCTTGTGTGCTTTATTGCTCGATAACTCCTGACAGACACCACAGACCGATATTCTGACCACCTTAAACCGTTTAACCAGTGAGTGCCTCATTACTGAAGTGATTTCATAGGTCTGAGAATGAGATGAGAAGTTACCCGTTGAGTGGGTCCCATGTTGTCGGAGTGGTTTGGGAAGAGCTCCAGCGTGAGGTTGGGCTGTTTCAGTAAACTGGGTAACAGCTCCATCTGAGAGTCAGAGTCTGCCGTCGGGAAGCTGTGCTCCGATGACTCCGCTGCATTAGGTGAGGAATGAACATTTGTCATATTAAATAAACCAACATTAATTGATTAAATGGGTTACACGCATTAGACTAATGGAGAAATCAATGCAGCATTAATAGCCCTCGGCAGCATGCGACAGAAAATGCATGTTTGTGTTCAGCCACAAATATAATCAAACCTAAAAGGGCTTGAATAGAAATGCAACAGCGTAGTGCAGAAACAGAGCAGGCAGAGAAGTTTACCGGATGAGTCGCTGAGAGACGGTACGACAAATGCGATTTCCGTCAGAGCGTCTGCGTAGTAAAGCACCCGCTTCTCTCCGTTAAACACGCCACCGCCAGTGTCGCCCAGAGTCACTGAATCATCTGCACAAACACACGACACTTCATCTGCTGCAGCGTTATTCCACATGAGTGTTTCATCTTTATAGTCTGCTCATGAGTAGATCGTTTTCATGTCTTCAGTTGTAAATTATGTGCATTGTGATGATTACATTTATAAAGACGGAGGACAATTACCTCATCAGTTACTTGTTAAATTTGTTTACATTGATGAGTCAGTGTGACAAGTGACATAAATCAGTGTTATAGTTAAGTAAAACCATTATAAAATCATTTTTGTTAATTAAAAAAAGTTCACAACAGAACTGTAATATATATCCTCATTAGAAATGTTGCCTTTAAATTAAATAATAGTGAAAAAAGCACAACTGAATATATAAAAATAAAAGATAACTCAAAATAATACTGAATAATACACTCAACTGAAGTGTACCGTATACCCTCACTTAGATAGGAAACTTGAGTTTGTGTGTGTGTGTGAGAGTGTGTGTGTGTGAGAGAGTGTGTGTGTGTGTGTGTGTGTGTGAGAGAGAGTGAGAGAGTGTGTGAGAGAGAGTGTGTGTGAGAGAGAGTGTGTGTGAGAGAGAGTGTGAGTGAGAGAGTGTGTGAGAGAGAGAGAGAGAGTGTGTGAGAGAGAGAGAGAGTGTGTGAGAGAGAGAGAGAGTGTGTGAGAGAGAGAGTGTGTGTGTGTGAGAGAGAGTGTGAGAGAGAGAGTGTGTGAGAGAGAGTGTGTGAGAGAGAGAGAGTGAGAGTGTGTGTGTGTGAGAGAGTGTGAGTGAAAGAGAGTGTGAGTGAGAGAGTGTGAGAGAGAGAGAGTGTGTGAGTGTGTGTGTGTGTACCTGGTGTTTCAGCACCATTGGATGTGTTGATGGTCCAGCTGGTGAACACACTGCCCGTCCATCCCGGATGCTGCCCGACCTCCACCGGCCATCCCAGAGACAACAACAGCTCCAGGAAGTGTGGCTGCACGTTTGCCGATGACTCCACATTCCTCAAGATCTACACACACAAGCTCATTAATATTCTATTAGTTGTACAGAACTGATTTATGCACATCTGTGTCTGCATTCTAGCTGTACAGTTTCACAGGAGCGCTTTTCTGAGGTTCACCTCTTGACTGCTCTTCTGTCCAGCTCTCATGTAGAAGATAAACACGGTGTCACACGGTCGGGACGGTAACAGGTCCAGATATCCGATGTCATCGAAAAAGCCAGACACAGATGAGTCCAGAGCAATGAGGTGAGGAGGCAGTCGACTGTTTCCAGGCTCCTGACACACACACACACACACAAACACACACACACACACACACACACACACACACACACACACACACACACACACACACACGGCTAGATTTAGGTCAATGTTTTTTTAACCTAAATTTTACCTAAAGACTCTGGCTTCTTTTTAAGCATATTCATGAATTAGAGCTGTCCAGCTACTTGAAAAGTAACTACAAAATTAATTGTGTGTTCAAGAAAATGAGAATGAAGACACTTGAACAATTGTTAATGCTTAAAATAACTTTTTTTTTTAAAATTTTTATTCTAAGAGTGGGAAAAGTATAAAAAAAGACAGTAAATAAACCTTTTAATAAAATAAAATATTTTAATTAACTCACAAATGCTGTCTGATATTGTGATTTTGCTTAAATAGTTTTTATAATACATTTAAATAATTAAATTAACATATTATAGTGCAAAATAAGTGTTATTTTAGTATCACTGAGATACTATTATAGTTTTTATTAATATTTTTGAATTACTTTTCATTTTTATAATTTCTGTTTAGTCTAATTTTTGCTGTTTTTGTAATTTTTTTTTGTTTATATAGTTCTTATTAATTTTTATTTCAGTTTTGTCTTAGTTGTTTTAGTAGTTCAAGTTGAAAATGAGAAAAGTTGCCTTTTAAAAAAATAGATTTATTTCATTCCAGATTACATTTATTTTATTTCAAGTAACAAGAACATTGTAGATTCATGACTTTGTAAAATTATTCAAATAAAAATAAAATTTTCAAATCACTGGAGTACATAAAAAGAAACATTTCGCTTCGGTTTTAAAAACACAGGAAGTAACTCTGGCAAATATACACATAATCCGCTAACATTTAGAAGTCACATGACTACCAAGTTGTCCACATAGAATGCTTGCCAGACCCACGGTACGCGGTGGAGAACACGATCAGCTCTGGCAACCATCCATCAAGTTCCTTCCTGTGTTTTTACAACTGAAGATGGTGTTCGGATGAACACCGAAACATTTCTTTTCATGTAGTCCAGAGATTTGAAATCAAAGGTTTGAACTTCACTAACTCTGCTGGCTGTCCTCATACCTTGAGTGCCTCTAGTGACAGGAAGCCGAAGTGCGAGAGGAAGAGGCGGGCGGTCTGAAACTCTTGAGCAGGAGGTGGAGGTTTACAGTCTGTCAGTGGGTCTGGGAAGGGTTTATTCCTCCATAAGTCCTCCGTGTAGTGCTCCAGTTTCGTCTCGTAATCTATCTGCTTCCCCATCACGGCTCGCAGCTTATCGTGCTGCTGCTCCAACTGAAACACACACAGTGAAGATGAATATACCATGAGCTCCAATAACACATGATATAGAAGATAACAGAATGTTCTGAGGTTTTTATACCTCCTTATCCACAATGTCATGGAGATCCGGGATGCTCAGGTCAGCTTTCACAAACGGAATCTTATCCACTTCTTCAGGGAACGGTCTGTGCTTGACATTAAACCGAATCCCTACATCATTTTTGGGGGTGGGTCGGCTTTCAGGAACAAACACTTGCTGTTGGAGAGACGGACATAAAAAGACAGTCTAAGCTGATAATCATTCCCAAATACAGAATCTGAGAAGCCACATTCTCTCGAGGGACATCTAACAGAGTGCATTAGTGCCCGTCCACTCTTTTCAGTGGCGTCGGTTCCGCTGGTAATTTTTCCATTAATTTAATAAATAGAAAATGTCTTCGTTAAAGTGTCATAATGAACCAAACCAACCAGCAACGAGGTGAATCACGACATTGGAAACTCATTTGAAGCAAAAATGCATTTGAAAATCTGACAAAAGACTATGAATTTAATGGCTTTCAAGGGGGAAACGACTACAATCCCATGAAGCCATGCGATCAATGTAGAAATATAAAACTACTCATTTCAATATATCTATCGAAACAATATTTTAGGTATATTGAAAACACACACATATATATATTTGAGAAAAGGGGGACCGACTCGAATGCGCAATTCGCAATGCTTCATGGGAGTGGGTGGAGCTAAAGAGCTCTTTTGGTGCATTTCGCATGTCGCATCTTTCTGATTGGTGGAGTTTTCTCTATGGCATCATGGGTAATGTAGTTTTTCATTACAAAATTGACTACTGAAAGCACATTTCTGTTCAGATTGGTGGATGGTGTTGCGTCTTACCTTCTGATTGGCTCTTGCCCCTCGAGGCTGATGGAAGAGCTGCATCGTCCATGCGTGTCGCCCGGACATGCCTCTGATTAACATGGTGACTGATGGACAGGGGTCTGCTGACACGTGCACAAACACATTAACAGGAAACCAGAGCTGTAATGTACTGGAGGAATGAATTTTGAAGGGTGTTTTCCTCACTCTGCTCGTTTCCCAGCGGCTGCTCCAGCATGGCGAGGATGACGGAGTTATCCAGGACGAAGTATCTGAAGTTACTGTGAGACGTGGAGGTGAGTCGGGAATATTTGATCAGCGTGTCCTCGTTCAGCAGACTGCAGGGCGAGGCGGGGCCGCTGGGAGACGGGAACGCACCCAACACCTGCATTATACTGGAACACACAGCAGAATGAATTATGACAGCCGTACGCATCGTAGGAGAGAATTTTATGAAGTTTATGAAAGACGTTCACCATGATAACGCGGCCTCTGCAGCATCTTTGACCCTCATTGATGCTGGGTTGTGCTCTTTGTCTCCTTTGTACTTCACTTCCTGTTCGCCGATTTTGGACTTGCTGCCCGAGATGCCGAGCTCAACAATTTCCAACACCTCAATCAGACAGTCCTGAGACACAACAGAAGAGCATACAAGACTGACCTTAGAAACGAAACATTCAATCTTACAGCTAAAAACACACAAGTGGCCAAAAACAACAAAAAAACTTGAAAATCTTGATTTTTATGCATTTTCTCTAAAATGTATTAAAAAGATGATTTTTTTTTCTATAAAAAGGAACAGTTTCAGGAACTACTGTAAAAAAAAGAAGAAGTTTTCAACACTTTTCACTATTTTTTATTTATATGCACCAATATAGAAAGGTATGCTACCATTCAAAAGTTCGGTGTCAGTCATTTCTTTTTAAAAGAAAATACTTTTATTCAGCAAGGACGCATTAAATTAGTTAAATGACAGTAAAGACATTTAGAATGTAACAAAAAATTCTATTTCTAATAAATACTGTTCTTTTGAACTTTCTATTCATCAAAGAATCATGAAAAATAAAATGTATCAGTTTCCAAAAATCAGAAGCAGCACGACTGTTTTCAACATTGATAATGATCATAAATGTTTCTTGAGCATCAAATCAGAATGATTTCTGAAGGATCATGTGACACTGAAAATTCAGCTTTGATCACTGGATTAAATTACACTTTACTATAAATTCACATAGAAAACAGATATCTAAAAAAGTCTTACTGACCACAAAATTTTGGACACTGCGTAATAAAAAACAATATTTACCTATATGTATTTACTTATATGTTAACGTCAACTTTAAAATCTGTAAAATTCCTTTTTTAGAAGATGATGTAAATGAATCTTTGAAGCAACAAAGAGATTCGTGGAACTGAATCAAACTTCCCAAATCTATCACCATTTTAAAGAGGTTTAAATTAGAGGCGTCAAAACTAGTTGTGGATGTGAAACCACTAAATCTTAATAGCCAAATAAAAATAGTATAAAATCTGGTTACACTTTATTTTACAGTGCCGTAGTTACATTGTAATTAAGTACTGAGTACTATTAATTAAATACATATACTTACTTGTAATTATGCATAAGTTATTACTATAGTAAGTACATGTAAATACGGCACTGTAAAATAAAGTGTTACCTAAATCTTCATTGATATTTGTCATTATACTAGGTGAGATTTGGCAGTAGACACAAACAGGAAGTTTAAGATGTTTGACTACAAACTGCAAGCTTTGTTTTGGCTTCAGCAATAATGGCTGGTGCTCAAGTTTCAGCATTTACGACCTCTAAACAGTTGCCGTTGAGGTTTGACTGGTTGTACCTTCTCATTGAGCATGTCGGGGTGTTCGGTGAGCCAGACACACAGGCAGTGGAAGGCAGCGACGATCATGGAGTGCAGGTCTCTGGAGTGGAGCGGAGCGGGACGGCTGCACTGGTACACGATGTAACTGCACACAGAGCTGACCGCGCGCTTACGATCAGAAGACTCCACACTCACCTTCACCTGCCCGGACAACAAACATGCATTTTTACTCATTTTGTACATGAACGGTTCAAAAGTTCGGAAAAAATTACGATTATTTAAATGTTTTTGAAAGAAGTCTCTTCTGCTCACCAAGGCTGCATTTATTTGATCAAAAATGAATTAATGTTGTGAAACATTTCAATAATTCCTGTGATGGTAAAGCTGAATTTTCAGCATCATTACTCAAGTTTTCCATGTCACATGATCCTTCAGAAATCATTCTGATATGCTGAATTCATTTGATTAAAAATACAGTAAAAACAGTGAAATATTATTCTAATGTAAATCATGTTTTCTATAGGATATACTGGAGTTCATAAATGATGAGAAGTCTATATATAGTGCCAGTCAAATTACTATTTCAATACTCATCAAGCCTGCATTTATTTGATCGAATATACCGTAAAATTGTGAAATAATATTACAATGTAAATCATCTGTTTTCTATGTGAATATATAGTCAAATATAATTTATATCCAGTGATCAAAGCTGAATTTTCAGCATCATTACTCCAGTCTTCAGTGTCACATGATCCTTCAGAAATCATTCTGATATGATAATTTGATGATCAAGAAACATTATTATCAATGTTGAAAACAGTCGTGCTGCTTCCGATTTTTGTGGAAACTGATACATTTTATTTTTCTAGATGAATAAAAAGTTCAAAAGAACAGCGTTTATTTGAAATATAATCTTTTTTAGCATGATAAATGTCTTTACTGTCACTTTTGACTAATTTAATGTGTCCTTCCTGAATAAAATTATTACTTTATTTATTTATTTTAAGTCATTCTTACCTCCAACTTTTGAATGGTAGTGTATCACGGTTTCCAATGTATATTATATTAAATTAAATCTTCCTTTGAATTGTAACATATGATGATTTCCACAAAAATATGAAGCAGCACAACTGTTTTCAACACTGATAATAATCATAAATGTTTCTTGAGCATCAAATCATCATATCAGAATGATTTCTGAAGGATCATGTGACACTGAAGACTGGAGTAATGATGCTGAAAATTCAGCTTTGATCACTGGATATAAATTATATTTTACTATATATTCACATAGAAAACAGATGATTTCAGATTGTAATGATATATATATATATATATATATATATATATAAACGTAAAGATGAATCTGTCAGCGTACCTTGGCGAGGCCGGCCAGCAGCTCGAGGGCAGCCAGCGAGATGCTCATGTCGAGTCTCCACTGGGAGTTCAGTCTCTGGGTGAGCAGGTGGATGCTTCGGATCAGCAGCCCGGCCGCCGTGTCTGTGTGGAGAGCTGGGATATAACACACAGCACGCCACAGACAGCGGGTTAGTAACACACACGCGCAAGCCAGGCACAGAGACATGTGACGGCAATGATAAACCATACACATGAACACAGACAAGCACAAGAACAAGTTATCGCTCACTAGTTACAGACAGTGATGATCTAGTGCAGCAAAATCATAACAAGCCGCGTTAGGCTTCGTGTGACGTCATGCTTTGAAAATAAATAAAAAGCATTCATTATACAGAACAAAACTGGTTAAAGATGTTCGGCAGCTTCGGGTTTAAAGAAATGCACCATCAACATGTTTGACGGCCACCATGCAACTTCTACAAACATGCGGAGATGCATTATGTCACATTCCTGGGATGCACTTCATGAATGCTTTCAAGGGGTCCTATTATTTCTTTAGTGTGTAATGTTGCTGTTTGACTCTGCAGAGTCCCTCCTGCGATAGTCAATCTCTATATCAGTGTTTCTGAACTCCATGAGACGCCACCATTATAGTGTTTTCTTCACAAAAAACCTCATTTAAATAATTCATGCGCAGAATAAAGGGGCGGGGCCTGGTTGAGTTAGTTAGTAGTGTGTTATGGTAAGGGGCGGGACATTTCTCAAACATGCACAAAGGGCTTGACCAATCACAACACACTGGTCCAGCAGACCAATCAGAGCATATTGTGCTTTTTAGAACGAGGGGAGGAACTAAACAGAGCTGAACAATGGAAAATATGGGGAGAATAATGTGTTTTGGAAACATTTACGCATGAAAACCTAAACCAAAAACTAAAACAATAAAGACTTTGACCTAACAGGCCCCCTTTAAAAAAAAAAAAAAAAAAGCACAACTAAACAAGAACAACAACAAAAAAAACCAACAACAAAAAAAACAACAAATGGGGATGGATTAGAGTTATGATACGTTTGTGGTGCTTTTATGATGTTACTGTACTGTATATGCTTTAACTGAATGGAAAAAGAGCAGCGTGAATTTATTCAAAATGCCCAGAAATGAAAAGAAAAATCATGTTGTGAGATGGCACAAAAAAAATCAACTACCCCACACTCTGGTTGGTTTGGTAAACGCGAGTGCGCATATAATAAACAGAATCATTTATAAGATATGAGAGTCATTCTGGGATTTGTGATGATTTATTTTCGCATTAGTAGAAGAGTTCAATGTGCGAAACCTGTCAGACACCAAATGCATAAGAGGAACGAATGCGATTGGTCAAAGTCAAAGAGTCGAAAGCTCAAATGCCTTGAATGCAGCTGGGTTGGTTCTGCATAGTGTCCCTTACCGTAGTCCCTCAGCAGGGCCTGGGCGGGACGTTCGCTGTCTGGAGTTGTGGCCTCGGAGCTTCCTGCGCTAGCATTGCTGATGCCACTGTTATTGCGACTGTGGCTCTTAGCCAGAGAATGGCTTCCATCCACACTGCCCTACAAAACACATTCACAACAGCACTTCATCAATGCCACTTCTAAAGGTTCACTTCAGAATTTATACTTCCTGATAATTTACTCTCCTCCGTGTCATCCAAAATGTTTGTGTGTCTGTCTTCAGTGGAAAAGAAATGAAGGTTTCTGAGGAACTCATTCCAGGATTTTTCTCCATATAGTGGACTTCAATGGGGTTCAACGGGTTGAAGGTCCAAATGTCAGTTTCAGTGCAGCTTCAAAGGATCTACATGATCCAGACGAGGAATAAGAGTCTGATCTAGAGAAACCATCGCACATTTTATACAAAAATATACTTTTTAACCATAAATGCTCATCTTGCACTGCTCTGTGATGCTCCACGCATTACATAATCACGTTGGAAAGATCACGTGACGTAGGCGGAAGTACCGATCCAGTGTCTACAAAGCGAACATGCAGTCAAACGCCTTAAAGAAAGGTAAAACATTTTGAAGTTGGAGGAGAAAATGAGAGTTTTTCATCCTACCGCGGTACTTCCGCCTATGTCATGCGTGATCTTTCCACCGTGATGACGTAATGCGTGGAGCATCACAGAGAAGTGCAAGACGAGCATTTATGGTTAAAAAGTATATTTTTGTATAAAATGTGCGATGGTTTCTCTAGATCAGACTCTTATTCCTCGTCTGGATCATGTAGATCCTTTGAAGCTGCACTGAAACACACGTTGAACCCCATTGAAGTCCACTATATGGAGAAAAACCCTAGAATGTTTTCCTCAAAGCTCTCTCTTTGAAATCATAATGAACAAATAGAAAGTATAACTCGTACCACTTCAGCTTGGGCACCAACAGACTCCAACAGAGCCGAATCCTGGACGATATTCAGCATCGCCGCTGTAAAAAGACTCATGAAGTTATTCAGACTCGCAGGGATTACAGCAAAAATTATTCTTCAGACTGAAAACTTTTATTTAGGACACATCATTTTCCTTTAACCATCGCTTATTTTTAAATACTCAAAACCAAGAGTGTTTTAAGGGAAAATGAGGTTTTAGAACAGACATAAAAAAAATTTAAATTTATGAAATTAAACTGCAAGGCTTGTGTTGATTGGCATAACGCAAAGTGGGCTATGGTAAAATCACTACATACTTCCTTACCGCTGTTATGACTTATTGCTTTTTTTTTTTCAAATATTTAATAACAACACTAATATAGTTATTATTCTAATATAATAATATAAAATAGAATATACATAGTTTGTTTTATATTTCACTTGACAAAACAGTAAACAGACATATTGAGCAGGCAGCCGTACCTAGTATCATCTGTGTATTGATCGAGTCTGTCTCTGTTTGCAGGGCGCCAATCAAAATATTGACCAATCGCAACTTCAGGGAGAGGAAGGTGACCGCCTTGTCATGGAGCGAGTTATCATCATTGCTGAATTTCCCTTCCAACAGAACCTGAAAATGTAATTAGAAACCCACAGCCAATTAAATTTGTATTTTTTTTTTCTTAGAATATTAAGTTACAGAGATCCCAGGAAGATTACTAGATAATAGACCCTTTTTACCTCCGATTTGACGTTGCCAAAGTGGTGAGGAAGAGGAAGCATGGATAACAGGATATGGATGGAAGCTCTTCTCAGCTCAGTAGGGTTCACATAGGACTTAAACTTGGACAACTCTCTGATAGTGCAAAATAAACAGGAAAAAATGGATTAACAATCAAGCATGTAGTAGGGGTGTGCGATACGTATTGTCTACGATAATAATGCAGCTGTTGTTTTAACAGTGTGGAAGCGGATGATAGAGTATGTCGCTCACTTCGCAAAAAAACAAACTAAACTAAAATGTGTGATGTTGTAACCGTCGCCAGCTGAAATGCCCGTTAGTTGCCCTAGAGGACACTTCAGCAAAGGACTATGCACCACACACTCACTCTCATACCCGGACTACATTTCCCAGAATCCCCGCACCTGTCACTGATCACTGCTCCAGCTGATTCTCATTATCCCACCATATTTAAGTCCAGCACGCGCACATTTAGTGGCTAGGTCTTGTTTACCCATAGTGACATTTCCAAGCGTTCATAGTCTGCCTGGTTTTGATTCTGCCTGTTTCTTTGTTGTTGATTTTTATCTGCCTGCCTTTTGACCTGTTGCCTGGATTATTACTACGAGCCTGCCTGTTCCCTGCCACTTCTGTTTGCTGTTTGATTGACCATTGCCTGTTTGACCACGTTTTGTCAATAAAGCTCACACTTGGATCTCATCCCGCTGACTTATTACAGATGTGGCCTAATAGAATAATGATAAAAGTGGCAAAAATTACTCTGTATGAGTCATTATCTTACATTCTATATGCTATAGTTAAGCAATATATCATTAACAAGAGTGCTATTATTCCCAAGTATCAGCTTGCAAATATGACATTGATTTTATACAGCAGTTTAATAAACAACAAGTTAATATTTTAGAAACATTACTGTCAGTACTGTCCATTTTAGGTCTTTTTTGACGACAAAGAATCAAAAAAAATTAATATTTCAATATTCATTTTTTAAACATTAATCTTTATTCACGCAATTGTAATTGCAGTGTAAATACTTTGATATAGTGTATTAATTCAATTTAAGTCAAAGTGAAAGTCAGAATTGGACATAAAATATAAGGCATGAATCTCAAGGTTAGAAAGAATGTCCTAAGGCTAAAATGCCCCCAAATAATTTTTAGGAGGCAAATAATAATTCCAAATGAAAGTTATTTTCTGACACTGCTGTAAACTAAACAGCGCACAGAATTATTTGCACAACGGGCAAAGGAAGCAGTCAGTAAAATACTGTCTAATTATCATTATATCCCTAGAAATGCTGCAATATCATTTTGTGTCAACACCCCAAGAATGTAGACATGTTTTGTATCCGGTTTCACTGACATCAGAGAACATTGCTCACCGGTCCGGTAGGATGGTCTCCAGTGCAGATATGAAGTATGGAACCACAACATTGATCCCTTTGAGATCGGAGCAGAACAGAGCCGAAGAGTTCAGGATGATGCTGGCTAGAACTGGCCTACAAATGAAGTCTGATATCTGAAGACCCTGGATCAGGACCATGTAGAACCTGACAGAACAGAAGGTAATTTTTTTTTAGTTAATGTGCACCTATTATGCTTTTTCAGACTTTGCCTTTCATGTAGTAGTGTGTAACGCAGCTGTTTGTGAATGTAAAAGTTTCAAAGATGAGATGAGTTACTGTCTCCACAAAAAAGGATGCGATTCTGAACTGCCTGAAACAAGAAACGTCTCATTTCCTGCTGAACCTATGGAGGTTTGAGACAAATTTGCATAATGCCAGCCTGTGGTCTGCCGGCGAACAATGTCTACTTTGCCCCGCCCTCAAACACTGTATTTGTATCTGAGACTGGAAGAATTTGGTTTGTGTTGTTTATGTCACAAATCCACTTTGATGAGATTGATAGGGTAAAACCGACACCATCGTTACTGTTCGCATCACTGTGAATCAAGTGCTGAGGAAGAGCTAAAACTGAGATATGATAATGAGTGTTAGGTTTCTGACCAATCAGAGCAGAGCAGGGAGAGGCGGGGTTTAGAGAGACTGAATCTTCGAACGGACCATTTCAGATACTGTGAGAAAAGAGCTGATGCTGCAGTGCATGTTATGAGTGTTTTATAACCTTGAATGCATGTAAACTTATTGTAGGAGACTTTACAATAGCAATATTGATTCCTTGAGAAAGACTCGTGAATACCTGGACAGGTACACTGGAAGTATCTCCTCTCCAGTCTTCTTACTGCAGAAGATTCTGCACAGCGTCCCACACGCTTCGGCTCGACCAGCCTCGTAATTATCAGGAAACTCGTTGGCGTCAAACATGGGGTTGGACACCATGGTGTCCGTGGACATCTGAGACCCTTTACGTCTCAGTTCAACTCCAGCTTGAGTCGCCAGGGCTGAGAGAGAGAGGGAGAGAAAGAGAGAGAGAGAGACAGAGAGAGAGAGATGGACAGGGAGAGACACAAACGCAAACACTCAGTGACACTTTCACATGCGCACTGCAGGAGGCCATGACAGGGATTACCGACAAAGAGATCTTACAGGTAGAGAAGTAAGAAAATCGCAGACCTGTTCGCTCTAATCTGCTAAATGAGACTATAAGGCATGACGATATTAAGATTTAAAATTTTTAAGCTGCTTTGAAACAATTTCTGATCAAATAAATATCAATTCTGGATATTTTGTGGGATTTTTAAAAAATATATTAATGAAGAACATATATATTCATCTTAAGGTTGAATTGAAAAATGCATTGAACTTTATAAGGAGCAAAGCAGCACTGTACACATGCTGTCAAAAGCATAGCATTAAACAATTTCAACTATTCTAACTTAATATTTTGATGCACTCCCAATAGTTAGACAAATAGAGTGATATATTATTACACGGGCAAAATATGTAGATGCATACAGACGACTTCAAAATTTTAAGATGTTGGACATTGTAAACATTCTATTTATTATTAAAATGTTTAGTTTTCAAATATTTTACACTACCGGTCAAAAGTTCTGAATGATTATTTAAAAAAAAAAAAAAATTAAAAAAAAAAAAGAAAATACTATAAAATGTCATATTAAACTATACATTATCCTTACCAAGGCTGCATTTATTTAATCAAAAATACAGTAAAAATTGTAAAATATTGTTATAATTTTTAAAAAAAGATGTGAATATATTGTAAAATTATTTTTGTAAAATTAAATTGTAAAATTATTGTAATTTATTCCTAAGATCAAAGCTGAATTTTCCGCATCATTACTCCAGTGTTCAGTGTCACATGATCCTTCAAAAATCATTCTGATATGATGATTTGCTGCTCAAGAAACATAAAATAAGTCATAATTATTATTAACTTCTGACCGGTAATGTACATATTTAAATACAGAGTGAAAGGGATCCTGAGAAAGTCACTCTGTTTAAATGTTACGACATATTAATCATCATTTGTGGCTATAAATATTCAAATTATAGAGGATTTATCCATCCACAGGAGTTTATTACATTTGTTTGATGGGCATAATTTCATTTGCAGTAGGAAGCGAGTGCTAATCTAATGGGACTTTTGCGACAGCAGCACGTTTGTATCCATTTGAAGACACGGTCTTGTTCGGATCACGCAAAATCACATTGTAGCGCCGTAATGTGCAATCGCTCGAGACAGAACAGAACACGCTCTTCTACATCTCCTGGTCAGTCTCCCTGTTATCAGAGCATGTCAGTTGGATTTCATGTCAGACAAACGTTGATTAAAAGGCCAATTTTTTTATAGTCCAGCATCCTAAATTAAGACATTAAGGCACAATATGGCTGAAACAAATTGCACCAACAACCACGACATGCAGAAATATCCATACAAAACATAAAAAGAACAAATGAAAACTGAAAGAAATGAATCAAAGGCTAACGTAAAACAAAAGCTGTCAAATAAATGCTGGGCAAAACTCAAAATAACATTGGTTGGTGTGTTTCTTTGGAGAAGATCAGTTAGTAGAGGTCCTTCAGGAGATGGTATGGGTAGGAACTAGTTTTAATGATGGCGGGTAAGTTGAATCAAGGAGAAGGATCAAGCGCAACAAACATTCTCGGGTCTCGGCGGCCACGTGACGCTCGGAAAACCATCGGCCAACGTCCCACCTTCGGATCCTGAATATTTGTTGCAGTTGAGCCAATGAGATTTGGGCAGCAGTCAAAACACTCCCCGGACCTTTAACTCAAGCAGTTTATGCGCAAGTCTCTTGCCCCAAGAAAACAAGTACTGCAACAATGAACGAGTGACAGAGTAACCAAAGGAAAAAAAAAACTGAAATGAACCAAATAACTGCAACTGGTAAAGCTTGTGTTCCTACTTACAAGATTTATAAGAAAGAAGAATTTGGAAAAATGTTGCTGCAAGATAACAGAGATAAAATGGAAACAAATCAAAGAACAGCAGTAGTTCAGAGTTCAGTAAACTATTGTTCTGTTTTTTTGTGGTTTTACAGACACAGGGAGACCATTAAAAAGAGTTTCAATTCATGCAAAAATGAAAACTGAACAAGAACAATGCAAGGAAAGAAAAGATGTACGCAATGCTATCAACAACTCGCTGCATAAAACACTGTATTAATCCCACATTCTCATCAAATTAAATACCTACTTTTCAATAGACATGAGTGCTGCAATAATCGACTTTAACTTTAGTTAACGTACTTGTAAAAATAGTGATAACCAATTTCAATGGAGTCAATTAAATCGGCTGATATTCATCATGTCCAATTAACAGAAGTGTTTGCAATCTATCGACAGATTTATCAGTGCATGTTTTTCCATTTTCATTTATGCATTTGGCAGACGCTTTAATCCAAATTGACTTAGGGTGTGTTCACACTTGTAGTTCGGTTCTGTTGGTTCTGTCATCCGGACCAAAAATGAAAATGAGACATTTAGATCCTGATTCGCTTGGCGTTCACAGTCATTTTTAACACCGAACCTAAACATACAAAAAAGGCTTTTATGATGTATATTTTTTGGACGCAACTTACCGCAATGCTCTCGTTGTATGTGCGTACGAACATATGATGGTGTTTTTACAAGCTGAGAACTCAAAAAAAGTGTTAAAGAGTCAAAAAAGCGTCAGGAATCCCTCCGTCACACATGCAAACAAAGATCTGCAGCGAGGAGAAGCGGTACTGGGCAACATTTCGACTATGATGAGAAAAAACACGTATGCTTGTGCAATCTGACATCATGTCACAAAGACATCACGAATCTTTTGGTCCATGTTGCGTTCATATTTCAGTCGAACCGCACCAGAGTTTGTCTGAAAACAGTCAGCTTGTTTTGGTTCGGATGGCAGCATTCACACTTATTCAGATAAACCGCACTAAAGCCTGATTTATACTCGACGCATCCGCAAATTCGCTTAAGGTGCATGCAACAAAAATGACCTCACTGAGGCTTTGGCGCAATTAAGTGATTTTTTGCATTTTTTGCGTCTGAAGATGCATGACTTTGAGGCGAATCTGCCCGAGCGTGCATGTTATCTGTACCGGCACACAGTTTGCGCATCTAAATTAAGTGTTTAACATTTAAAAAAATTCTTTTCATGCCCTTTTAATGAAAATAAAGGTCCATGTTTAATAAAAATGTTCACGGAATTAAATGAAAATGTTTAGTGAAATCAGATAACACTTAATTTAGTTGTATACATGTTCTCATATTCATTTATTTTGTTCTGATGTCACAAGTAATAATCTCAAGGTTTACTGGGTTTTACACGATTCTTTCGTAGTGTGGTTTTGGTGAAGTGTACTAAAAGAAACATCATCACATGCGTACCTTACTTCTCACCCCCGTCGTTCCAAAGAATAGTACAACGGCGAGCGTGTCAAGTATAAACGCCTCGTCCTTTTAGTGAGGTTCACACAGACTCGCGAAAGGCTTCACAGAACAATCGCAACAGAACTCGTTTTAATTGAAACAAACCCACCAAATGTGAACACACCCTTAACATTGCATTAAGGAACACATTTCATCAGTTCATGCAGTCCTAGGAACCGAACCTATGACCTTCATCTCTAATGTCAAGATCTACGGTTTCAGCAGAAACACAATTCAATGACAGTATTTTAAATACAATTTTAGGTCTCTATGTGTGTATGGTTGGTGAACGACATTTATTTTTATAAAATATTCACGTACAAACAATCATAAAATCCAAAACATTATACATCTCAAAATTCTGAGCGATTGTTTCACTGCATCACCACTAGAGACGAACCCTGAATGTGGTACAATCTTGCAGGTAGGAATATTTTGTAAAAGAAAAAAGAAATAAAAACACCCTCAACAGGTAAAATAAGTAGAAAAATGAAAAAAATAAAGGAAAACGGGTGACCGTTGATTGATTATAACGGGTACTCTGGTCTTACCGGTCATGCTGCTGTCTCTGCTCAGACCGGAGTGGAGTTTACAGTGAACCAGCGCAGCGTCAAACAGCCACTGGCCAAACAGGTTCAGCACGCTGTTGACCTTTGGCCGGGTAGGAGCCGGTAGCGGTCGGGGCTCGGAGCTCGTCTGGTTTGGGCTGGAGAGAGGGGATGTGGAAGACGGCTGGTGCGACACTTTGGTCTGGCCAGTCTGTGGAGCAGAGAGTAAATTACAGAGGTTTTATTGTTATTTTGAAATCTTTAAGAAGTTAACATGAAATGTGAAGCATTTCTGAGGATAATAAACAAGAACAAAAAATGTAGTTATGTTGACAAGAAGTTTCTGTCATGTGGCAAAAATATTCTGCTTTACAGGTGAAATTGACTTTGTTCGATAATTGATGAATTTTGCAACATTAACACTGGTACTGTGAAGCCACTAGTTAAAAATAAATATAAAAAAAAGTATTTGAAATCATTTTAGTTTTTGTCAAGTATACTACACATAAATAGCCTGAATTTATTCTTTTGACATGCTAAATGTCTATACCTAAAATCTGCTACATTGGAACAACTAATTTTGTACTTAATGCTCTTTAGTCATCTGGAAATATTGCTAAAGTCCAACTAAAGATATACTTTAGTTTAGAACTATTGCAAGTATATTTTATGTACACTTTAAATATCTTGCATTTAAAGATTGATATTATACGGAGATCATATTATCCTTACTAACAGGGATATAACAACACATTGTAGGCTTAATATTAACTAATACTGGTATAACTTAATACTGGTAAGTCAATAAATATGTTAATGGATATACTTAGTTTGAAATAAATGTCTTTTAAATACATTTTGGCAGGGCTGGGTGGGTTACTTTTAAAATGTATTTCACTACAGATTACAAAATACATGCTTTAAAAAGTCATTTGTGACGTATTTTGTTACATTACTCAAGTTTAGTAACTTAATCTAAATACTTTAGAATACTTTGGAATACTAATAAGTGTGGAACAAACACAAAAAAGTTTTTATCTCACAGTTCTGACTTTTTTTCTCAGAATTCCGTGATATAAAGTTGCAATTGTGAGACTTTTTTTTTTTTCAATTTTGAGGCAAAATGTCAGAATTGAAAGAAGTCAGAAATGAGATATAAACTTGCAATTTTCCAGAAAAAAGTCTGAATTGTGAGAAAAATGCCAGAATTGTGAGATATAAACTCGCAATTTCAAGAAAAAAAATCTGAATATCAAGTTATCATCACGCAATTCTGACTTTATAACTTGCAAACGTGAGTTTATATCTTGCAATTGCAGGGAAAAGTAACCGCTAAAGTCAGAATTGTGAGATAAAAATTCACAATTATCTTTTCTTTTTTTTTTTTACTTTTTTCACTGTATTGCAAAACATGAAAACAGCCGTGGATCATCTGATGTCATGTCAGTTGAGATTCAAGGATATGCTATACTTTTGAATGGGGCGATTTTTACAAATTCAGTCATCTGTTATGTGAAATAGCTGATTCAGGACAGTAATAAATAAAAATATATTTTTTATCATCCCTCTTATTTTGTTAAAACTGTTAAAATGCTGCATATTCTGCAAGGGGTATGAAACTTATGAGCAGAAATGTAGCTTAGGATGCTTTTTCAGAGTCAGAGAATCATTAATTGCTGTTTACATTTATTGCCCGTCGCAGTTTACATTCAAAGTAATCACTTTGGTAATCTAAAACACTTTTCAGATGTAACTGTAATCTGATTACCACCCATTTAAAATGAAATACAGTTACTCAAATTTTGTATTTTAAATGCGTCACTAAGTTACATGTATTTTGTTACTCCCCGACCCTGCATTTTGGTATAGGTATATATATATATAAAATATATAAAACTGACTAGATGGTCATACCGTTGAGGCTTTGCTGGTTGTCTTCGCAACAGCGGTGGGGCGGTGCCTGCGGTTGTGAGGGGGCGTGGTGTTGGTTGTTGTTGGGGGCAGCGGCATACTGAGCCTATTAACAGGTGTGGGCGGAGCACTGTCCGATCGGGGGCGGGATATACCTGAGAGACAAACAAAACAAGTAGAGAAGCAAGAAAACCAAATAATTAAAGGTTCAGTATGCCACAGAAAAGACCGAGAACACAAGGACTTGGGAGATCTGGACACATATTCAGCCATAAAGCACCTGTCAACATGCTCAGAGTTTATTTAATCGCAGGACAATATCTCAGCATATCCGTTTGAGCCCTAAAATATGAGAAAACGCAAAAAGTTCATGTCTTTTTGGATGTTGCAACAGCTGTTGCTTGGATTTGGCCATTTCAACGTCAAAAACAAGGCCAAACAAGTCAGCTTTAAGACAAAACAATCACTAAACAATAATGCAAAGCTGTAGAATAGATATTTTGAGCACATTTGTTGCATAAAACTATTTTGTGTGTCAAATGGAACATGTATATCCATGTTGCTTCATGGTGAGTACAGATTGGGTCAGTAGTGCAAGATGCACCAACTTTAAAGGGATAGTTCATCCAAAAATTTAAATTCTGTCATCATTTACTTGCCCTCATGTTGTTTTAAACCAGTATGAGTTTCTCTCTGTGGCAGGTTTTCACTTCAAACCTGCTTGTGCTTGTTGCGTGACCGATTTTTAAATTTTTTTTATTTTGTTTCATTTCAATGAAATGTATGTACTATAATTTGATAATGTTTTTATTTAATATTTTGTATTTTTAGGGGATTTTAAAAGGTACTAAATTATACTTACGCTGAAGTAATAATCCATTTATTCACTTTTTGAGCATAGACCTGATAATGAAATCTCCAACTTAAACGGTCATAAATTTTGATTGCTTTAGAGCACAGACTAAAGCAAAATTTGATCTGTATTCAAAGAAGAGACTTGGCACATTATTGCTGAAGTGAAAAAGGTTTTATAAAGTTAATTTTAATAACTTTTATTGTTATGAAAAACGCACAAAAATACTACTTAGTATTTTTATAGAAATATATATATATATATATATATATATATATATTTTCAAAAACACATTTTACTCTTAAACTGCAAGAAAATCAAGGCTACAAATCTAAACAAGTTGTGTTCCAAATTTGAGCTTGATATCTCAAAAAATGAGCTTTCAGTAAGATTTTATTTGGCCGCAGAACCAAAAGTTTCCACTAGATGAAATTCGTCTCCATTCATTTCCAATGCGCTCATTTTTGACCGTGAAGAGCACAAGTGGGACTATTTTTTTCAGGACCATTTTAAAATTTTCAAATCATGTCCACAGTTTTATGTGTGTGTGTGTGTGTGTGTGTTCACATAGCAAGTGCCAAAACCATTACCAAGTTACGCGCCATTTCGATGAAGTAAAATATTCTTAAAATTTTACATTTTTGTTTTTTTTCCCCCGGTCAAAAATGAACGAAGAGCACCAGAGGGTTAAATATAGTGCACAGTCCTAGAAAGAAAGCCATATGGGTTTGAATTGTCATGATGCTGAGTAAATGATTATCATTTTTGTGTGAGTTATTCATTCATCCACACACTGCAATCTTGAATCCAAACACAGATGTCCCTCGCATTACGAGCCTTCATTTCACTCATTTCTTAGTTTGTGTATAATATAATGAACTATAATGGGCACTGATTTCAATTTGATTTGTCCTTTGCAAATGATATTTGATGACAAGCTTAGAAACTAGGTTGCATTTTAAATCCAATCCTTTTACATTTTTATTTCAGGCTTCTACAGGTGATAATTTTGTATGGAACACTCTAAAAATGGCTGTGTTTGGGTTAAATGTTTGTTTTATTTAACCCAACTATTGTTAAAAATGACTGTATTGCTTGCTTAAAATGAACCCAAAATATGTTGGAAATTAACATTTATTAATAAGTTGAAACCATGAGTTAAAAACCATGTATTAAATAGCTTATTACTAAATGTTCACCTTTTGATTATTATTGTTGCCTCTAGTAATTTTGTGTCTGATTTTTCATTTCCAACCTATTTTGGGTTCATTTTAATCCAGTCATATAGTCATTTTTAAACAATAGTTGGGTTAAATGAAAACTACCCAGCAGGTAGGGCAAACATTTAACCCAACCGCTGGGTTTGTCCATTTCCAACTCAGCATTTTTTGGAGCAAGCTCTTAATTACGACTCGTTTTATGCATTATGCTTATAATGCGAGAGAAGCCTGTTCACAGCATGTCGAAGAGATGTAATGAAATGCAACCAGCTACATTCCAAAGACCTCAGATCATCACTGATGCATTTCCACAGAGCATCCCAACTCAGCAGCTGATTGGCTGAAAAATGCTGCTAACCCCTGCATTCAAATCTGGTTATTTGCCTAAAACCTCAGTGGGCATACTGATTGGCTGGCGAAAGATCTTGACATCCTATGTTCCATAAGGCTCCACAGACAAATTTAAACCCACAGTTTATTGATTGTTGCCTGTAAGAGGAAAGCTGATATTTCAGAGCCATGTCATCATGAATACCTCCACCTCCGCCACCTCACAGGAGACATTAAAGACCCCATATTAAAGAAACATGAAGTTGGAGCAGGGCATCAAAGGCCTCGTCTGCCCTTTCCAAATATGCACTAGCCTTTATCTTAGTCCAGGCAATATAGCAACTGGTCTGATAAATTGGTTGAGAAAGGAAATAAAGTAATGCATTTGAAGAGGATATTCATAATGTTCTCATTTAAAGGGTTAGTTCAACCAAAAATGAACCCGTAAGACCTTCGTTCATCTTCAGAACACAAATGAAGATATTTTTGATGAAATCCGATGAAATCTCTGTTGACAGCAAGATAATTTACACTTTCAATGACCAGAAAGATACTAAAACATGTTTAAAACAGGTCATGTGACTACAGTGGTTCAACCTTAATACTATAAAGCGACGAGAATACTTTCTGTGCGCCAAACAAACAAAATAATTTGTTTATTCAATGATATCTAGTGATGGGTGATTTCAAAACACTGATTCATGAATCTTTACGAATCTTTTGTTTCGAACTAGTGGTTCGGATCGCCAAAGTCATGTGATTTCAGTAAATGAGGCGACGTTACGTCAGAAGTGATTCGATCAATAGTTCGCGTGACTTTGGCAGTTTGGATACGCGAACCGAACCACTGATTCAACAGAAAAGATTCGTAAATCTTCATGAATCAGTGTTTTGAATCATCACTAGATATTGTTGAAAAGTCATTATTTTGTTTTTTTTGGCACACAAAAAGTATTCGTCGCTTTATAATATTAAGGTTGAACAACTGTAGTCACATGACCTGTTTTAAATATGTTTTAGTATCTTTCTGGTCATTATCTTGCTGTCAATAGAGACTCACTGAACCATCAGATTTCATCAAAAATATCTTCATTTGTGTTCTGAAGATGAACGAAGATCTTACGGGTGTAGAACCACATGAGAGTGAGGAATTAATGATAGAAATTATATTTTTAGTTAAATTAACCAAAATTTCACATGAATTTTAAATATAAATATCCGAATTAATCAAGAATTAAGATGATCTTAAAGTTACAGAAAGTTACTAAAAACCATGATGTTCTTATTTCATGGGGTCTTTAATAGAAAGTACAATATTTTATGCCATTTTTAAGTCTGTTTGGCTTTGTTTCTCAACATGACATCATCTGGAATAGACAGGATACCAACCAATAAGTATGCTCACATTCATTCTGGGCAAAGATTTAAGGCCCGTTCAAAACGAGAACGATAACTTTATTAGCGTCCACACCAGTAGACTATATTTATTCTAAGCACGTGCGGAAGTTTTGTCGTACGTCGCTCTAAACGCTCGAGCTCTTTAAAGCAGGATGGATTCTGATTGGTTGTCAATGTGTTTATCGTTCATAAATGGGATTCCATCGATATTGTATCGTTATAGCTGTGATGTGGACTCTTTTATATTTAGAATGATTTTCAGTACTACATCTTTATCATTAACATTACAGTTATCGTCCGAGGTGTGAACGAGCCTTTAGTCTTGCATGGGAGCAAAAACAAGGCAATTATTAATGACGTATAATTGATTTCCACAACACATAGGAATTTAAAAGTGCTTGTCTGTGCACAAAACCCCTCGCAAAATCTACAGTCCTCATCAAACACCCTCTTGATTAGTCAGAGGCGCGTTATCAAATACCATAAGATGGGAGCTTGTCTCGAAAATTGTTCCGAGAAACGGCAACACCTGGGGAAAAAAATGGGATTACACACACACACACACAAAAAAACAGCAACCTCAAAAAGGAAGAATTACAACATAATTTATGACCATAATATTAAAAACTCCAAACACCTCCATGAACAGAATCAGTGTTGGGTAGTTAACCTAACCCCACTGTTAGTCACTAACTGATTGGGTTTGGACAGGTTTAGTGTACCTATAGAGGGAAGTCTGTCTCGAATATTGCTCCTAGACACTGTGACTCCTGAGGAAACATAAAACAAGACCTCTAAAGTAATGTTAGAAACTGAGAAGGACACAAGTGAGCTCAGAGCGACAAACCACTGAGCATGTAGAGTTAAGATTAATGCAACTAACTATAATGAGGTCAAACATTTAACGCTCATTCTTGGAAAATTCTTGTCTGTACGAACAAATTAACCAAATCAAGCCCAGTTTAAGTTGATTTTAAAAGCCTGAAGGTACTTGAATTTATGTCAATTAAACCAGACTGTGCTTACTGTAAAGTTATAGTTACAATATACTTGATAGACTAGAAACCCCATTTTCACTGAAATGTTGCAGAATCGAACATATCGCACTGCAATTGTAATTCACAAGTCTTACTCCTACATTAGAGAACATGCACTCAAAAAAATGTGTTAAAAACAACCTAAAATGGGTTGAAAAATGGACAAATCCAGCAATTGGGTTGTTTTAACCGAGCGGTTGGGTTAAATGTTTGCCCAATCTGCTGGGTAGTTTTATTTAACTCAACTATTGTTCAAAAATTACTGTATTGTTTGGTTAAAATGAACCCAAAATATGTTAAAAATTAACATTTATTAATATTAATAAATATTCATTTATTAAATAATGAATAATAATGAAACAAACATTTATTAAATTGATTATTATGTAACAAATGTTCCCTCTAATAATTATGTGTCCGATTTTTAATTTCTAACCTATTTTGGGTTCATTTTAAGCCAGACATATAGTTATTTTTAAACAATAGTTGAGTTAAATAAAACTACCCAGCAGGTTGGCCAAACATTTACCCCAACCGCTGGGTTAAAACAACCCAATCACTGGGTTTGTCCATTTTCAACCAAACATTTAGTGTAAATTTTAACATCCAAAGTAATGATTCTAATCACTAACTGGCTAGTTTTTTAAATATATTACATAACAAGTAAAATCATAGCAATTGCATGCGATAATTGAAAATGGAATCATTTCAGACGGACTGGGAAATAAAGTTGATTAGGAAGTCATCAAATGGCCATTGCAACATTATGCACTTTGAGTTTCTAGCAGCAGCATTTCAGTGGGAAATGGTACGAGTGACATTGATAAGGGAAGAGCACACTTGTATGAGTACCAGAAGAATGCAGAGTTTCACGACACTCGAGTTTCTTAGAAACAGCAACACCTAGAAACGGAAAGACAGTCAAAGCCGGAGTTCATCACTGCGACTGAGATTCAAACAATAATGAGAAACATCAAACCACAGAGAATAAAACATCCGAGATTAGAACGTAGTGCAATAAATAACGAATGGAAAACCTTATAATATGCAGAGACTTACAAACCATTAGGGGTGGGAATCGTTCGATCCGATTCTGATTGACTGGGAATCACAATCCGATTCTAAAACGATTCTTGATTCACATTTTATTAATTCATGAGTTTGGATATCAATATTATCTGTGCATTTTTGTTAAATTAGTTATAAGTAAATTAAGTTTTTTTTTAAATAATTACAAATTAATAATACAGCAAAACAAATGTATGCTAAGATTTATTAACAAACTTTTTTTTTCCTTTTCTCAGCATTATTGCTGATAACAGCTGATTCACACTAACAGATTCACAGATCCTGAAGACACAACTGACCGTTTACTTTCACATTATAAGAGCATTTTGAGATTCAAGTGCGCGCAAAAACAGGCGAAAGCGCATGTGATCGTCCTTGAATTTTGCTTCAACTATGAAAACTTAAATAAGTTTATTTACTTGTTTGACGGTTTGTGTAACTGGAAGCAAACAGAATATGACTCTAATGCACACAAGTACCATACGTGTATATGCGTTAAAAGAAAAAGCTCAGAAATCGATTCATAAATGCTGGGAGAGATTATCACGATACATCGGAGAATCAATTTTTTCTCCCACCCCTTCATACCATAGAACTGAATGACCACCATATTCATTACTTCCATAGAATATCATTGTAACTCCACCACAGCAGCATCCAAAAATCCAATGCATTTCATAAAAGAGCCCTGAATGTGCTGCAGAGTTGTGGATGTTCACAGATCTTACCGAGGAACGCGTCCACGAGGCAGCTGACGCCCCTCATCGCTCTGAAGAAGATCTGAGGCAGCTGTTTGAGGCAGGGGTGCTGAATGACCTCATGAGGAACGCCGTTTCCACCCAACAACTGCTCCTGAAACTTTGGGGTGGAACTCACTATGACGGGATTGCTAAGGTCCACAGGGTTACTGAAGGAGAGAGAGATAATTGAACAGCTAAGTATCTATGACCAGAATGGATCCAATGGCACACAAACCAGGAATCATGGGACATCAACCTATTAAACACCAGACAACAAAGTCAGTTTTGCTGCAGACCTGAGCATGTGTAGAAAGCGATACCACGTCTGAGCCACACAGTCGTTGTCCATCTCAGCGGGGATGAGGCTGGAGTCTTCCTCTGGCACTTTAAACGGAGGAAACGACGGGCCGTACATGAACCGCAGCAGCCTGTGTGGACGACGAAACAAAGTCAAACAAACAAAAGCTTCGACATCTTTGTTTCCGCCAGGAATTAGAGAATAAAAAAGGTAATCGCAAACTACAGCATTCAATTCTGACTTTTTTCTCAGAATTGAGAGATATAAACTCATAGTTGCATGACATAAAGTCAGAATTGCGAATTATAGTAAAAATTGTGTGATATGAAGTCAGGACTGTGAGAAATAAACAATTTAAAAGACGCAATTTTTGTTTTTTTGGCGCACAGAAAGTATTCTCGTCGCTTTATAACATTAAGGTTGAACCACTGTAGTCACATGACCTGTTTTAAACATGTTTTAGTATCTTTCTGGACATTGAAAATCAATACTATCTATCAATACTGAAATCACATGACTTTGGCGATCCGAACCACTGATTCGAAACAAAAGATTCATAAATCAGTGTTTTGAAATCGTCCATCACTAGATATTGTTGAATAAAGTCGTTATTTTGTTTTTTTGGCGCACAAAAAGTATTCTCGTCGCTTTATAGTATTAAGGTTGAACCACTGTAGTCACATGACCTGTTTTAAATATGTTTCAGTATCTTTCTGGTCATTATCTTGCTGTCAATAGAGACTCACTGAACCATCAGATTTCATCAAAAATATCTTCATTTGTGTTCTGAAGATGAACGAAGGTCTTACGGGTGTAGAACCACGAGAGTGAGGAATTAATGACAGGATTTACATTTTTGGTTGAATTAACCCTTTAAGCCAAAAAGTGAATGTTTTATGAGCAGCAGGATAATCATATTCTGTGTGACGCAGAGCCAAAGCACAACCAAAACAATGTTCTTCTGCAAAAAGCATTTTGTTTTTTTAATAGCTAGAGGGACAACAGTTACATAGTGTACCTTTAAAAAATGTAGAAGATGTAGAAAATGTAGAAAACTGTAGAGGAGGAGATCAGCTAAGATTAATAAATGCTGTAGAAGTATGGTAAAGCTGCAGCTCTTTGACTTCTGCAGACCTACAGTACCTGGAAGTGAGAGCAGCGATCACTTTACTCCACTGTTCCACCACAGGAGGGTGATGTCTCCAGTTGGCCAGCATCTCTCGGGCAGTCTTCCAGTAGGGTGGTGTGGGGAAACAGCGTGTGCATGCCAGGAACCAAACCTCAAACAGCACGCTGATCAACTTCTCTGCCAGCTTCTCTGCTATACCACCTACAGGAGACACAAGCAGCTGTTAATACATGTTAAGCTTTATCTGTAGCACTGGTGGCATAATGACCACTAATTTTGACTCATCACACAGTATTTAAGGAAAAACTGTGGTTACATTATGACACTTTAGGGATTCAAAAGCACATATTTTTGCTGAAATATTTCTTAAAAAAAAAAAAGTGTATTGAGCTGAAAATAAGGAAGAAATGTTTGTTCCCTTGTGGCTGGTAGTTTTCAAACGAAAAAACATTACAGGGACCTAAAATGTCCCTTTCACAAGATGTAATATCAGTCTCTGGTGTCTCCAGAATGCGTGTGTGAAGTTTCAGCTCAAAATCACCCACAGATCATTTATTATCGCTTGACAAATTTGCCTTTATTTGGGTGTGAGCAAAAATACGCTGTTTGTGTGTGTGTCTCTTTAAATGCAAATGAGCTGCTGCTCCAGAAGAGGGCGGAGCTTTAACAGCTCAACAACAACAAAGCTGGAGAATCTCACGCAGACAAAATGAGGAAAGTGTTCAAACCGATGGAGAGACTCAGGAAGAAGTTTCTGAACGGTTAGTGGATAAATTGATGTAGTTGCTGTGGAGTTGATCAACTCATCACTAGCATGTGTCGTCACGTTCATCTTTTTCCTTGAATCGACCCTCGTTTGTGAAGCGTAAAATGACACTCGACTACAACAACTCTTCCTCTTCTCTAAAGCAGGCCAACATGGCCTTCCCACTTTGTTACATGTTCTCGGGGGTGGAGTTTATGTAAATTTTGGGGTTTGTGATGTCACCACCCCGAGAAGAAGCTCGTTGTAGTCTCTAACAGACATTTGTTTAGATGCAAAACACGCACCTTCTCTCATTTGTTTGTTAGTCAATGAAAGATCTAGTTAAATACAGATCCTACAGGAGAACAACATTGTGTTTGTCCATGACATCATACATACCTCCAACAGTGGGCGGGGCCAGTAGCGTGTCATTGATGCGCAGCAGAAAGAGGAGCAGCACTTCCCACGTCTCTCTGGCCATGCCGGACGAGTCACGTGCCAACTTCTGCACCGCAGACAACACTTGCTGACACAATTTAAAGTGCACCAGGCTGAAGTGCTCTGGTCTGGAGGAAAGAAATTTCCATATTTAAAATGCGATACAAAAATTAACAGCTTATAAATACGAACTGGTCTAGTCTGAGTCGTTTGGATGAACGCTATGTTGTGCATCATGGGCAATTAAACACACCTGGGCAGGAAAAGGTTGTGCAAGTGTTTCAGGATGGTTTGGACGTAGAGGTTAGGCTCTTTAATGATGGGCTGTGGTATCGAGTCTCTTGGAGACACCAGGGCCATTATCCAGTCAGTGTAGACATCCACACACAACTTAACCGTGTCTCCGTCCAGGGGGAGCGTCAGGCCGTAGCACAGCACCTCCATGGTCCATTTCACCTGAGGAGGACAAGGACAGCATTAGACGGATAAATAAGCAACTAAACTGGTGTGCGATGGATCGACCGTCGAGTTTGAGAGGGAAAAGTTTGATGCTTGTTTGTGAGCAAAACCCATCTGACAGCAGGAAAACACAATTCAACCGGACCTACGTTTTTGCACAATTATATTCCAAAGAGCATCGGTCACCGTGGCCGAGCAATGAGATGGATCAGAGGTCAGAAAAAAGGTCAGGAAAAATCAGAGGCAGAGAGGGAATTGACAGGATATCCTCTCCTCTTATCACAGTGCACAGAAGCCTACAGGAACCACACGCACAATGCAATGGAAGTCAGTGAACACACACACACACACACACACACAAATGAAGTTTTGTAACTAGCACTGAATGACACCCACCCAGATACATAAACAACAAGGCCTTAAACGCACTCAAACATTTGCACTAATAACATCACAACATGTCTTCCATTTTAGGTCAATATGTAACTTGACCAGCATGTTTTGTTTCTAACCAAATTATGCAAATAAGCAATTGAGGAAACAACACAGCACTGGTCTTTAACTTCCCAATAAACCCTTTTTAGGAACTTCAACACGTTTTGCGTCAAATTGAGTTCATACAGCCAATTTGTAGGTCAATCTGAAAGGCTAATTCAGCAGTTTTGGATTTATAAATAAGAAAGATGAGTGGTTAACATCACACGAAGAGATGTTTTGAAGCTGCCGTGTTTTTCTGATGTTGCTAAATAAATAAGAACCACAACTTCTGTAAGGATGTGAGTTTACATGCTTGATGAATTGGTCCTCATATAACAACCTTTAGAGAGCAGTAGCTTTCAATTCCACTTTTAACGGTGTTTAACTTAAGATTCAGAACAAAATGCAAAAGTTTCTCCAGCAATGTTCACCTTAATTTACGTATGAATTGGAGAAAACAGATTCTGAGTGAAGGGCACATGTGCGAGTCTTATCGAAGAAACCTACAAACGAAAACGTTTAAGCCACCAAATAAATGAAATATGAAGAACAAAATTCCAGTTTTGCTCATATGGTGCATATGATTCCATGAAAAGATTTTTAAGGCAAGGCACATTTATTTATACAGCACATTTTGTTCACAGTGCTTTACATAAAATATTTTAAAAATGAGAAATAATAAAAATAAGGAAGTTTTTTTTTTAAAAAAAACAGACAAAATAGTTATATAAAAGGACATAAAGAGTAAAATTAATTGCAAAAATAATGCAAAATAAGCAAGAAATATTTATGGCTGTTATTGGCAGGTGTGTTAAAAAGTGAATTTGAACCATATCAAATATAAAAGATAAATTGCACATGAATTACTCGGAGGAAAACTAAAATTTTCCACCCAAAAGGCCTCAGCAGAAGTTAACAGTTAACAGGTTGTACGTACTGAATTAATTCAAACATACCACCCAATAACTCAACCTTGAATTCTTCCTGCCGCAGCCTCGGGTTTGAATTCAAGATTTCACAGACGTGAAATGTCACTCACACACACACACACACACACACACACATCTCACCTCCTTGTCAGTCTTGAGGAGGCACTCAGACGGCGCTCCTCCGAGGCTGTTTCCCAGGGGGCGCACCACAGCGTTT
>CM076074.1:32832500-32847500 GCA_038088235.1 Zacco platypus | reverse complement strand
TTCCCAGCTTTGGCGCGAATCAATCTGATGTTTGTTTGACAGCCTCACGAGCGCTTCAAAACAAACAAATGACAGCCGTCAATCATCGATCTCTAGCGATCACCCCCTTCTTCAAAGACGATAACCTTTCAATCTAAGACAGAATTAAGCAGCATTGTATACACAGAAGCAGGCCGCAATGCGGGACTGTGGCGGTGTCTCGAAATCTGCACAGCTCGCTGACTAGATAGTGCACTTGGTTTCAAAACAAAGACGCTTGGAAGCTGCTAAGTAGGCAGCTAACAAGTTTCCGTGGCTAATTTGCCTCAAAATACTGGCTAAACAGGCAGCACACTTTGATTCGAAACTAGCGTGCTCAAAAATGCTGCCTATGTAGTCAGCTCACTAGATTTTGAGGAACGGCCCGTGTGACAGTTGTCCGGAGCGGACACACAAACACACATTGAATATACAGCGTTTACCTGATTCAGTTCACATATCAATCAGTCGCTCGTTCTGGTAATTTGGAATCGGGTTGGATCGAGCAGCATGTTTGTCGGTAGATCCGATGAGATCAGATCCGCTCCTCCATCGTCTGCTCGGGCGGCGGGGGTTTGGCTGGCTGCAGTGGCTGATGTCCGATTCGCGAATGAATTGTTCATTTGAACCGGTTCTATTCCAACGATTCAATCGCACAGATTCGCCAGAGTTTGTAAAATCACTCGACTGATGGATGTTTGAATCATAAACGGCGCCAAAACCTTTTTACGCAATTGATCCTTCGCTGGCAGTTTGATTGACAGGCGACCCGACCAATCATAACCCCGAATCCGCCATTTTGTCCGACAAAGCGGTAGGGTTGGGTATCGTTTGGGTTTTTTTCGATACCGGTGCCAAATCGATACTTTTAAAACGGTACCGGTGCCAAAACGGTGCCTGAACCGATACTTTAAAAAAGCCTCAAAATGATGGTGGATGACTCAGTCAAGAATACCTTTTTACTGGACAAAAAAAGTTCTTTAAATTGAACAATATATTAAAAGTTTAAAGTATACATGAATATATAAGTAAATACAAAACACAACAACAGTAAAACCTAAGCCAACTCGCTCAACTACAATAATTTAACAGCTTCAAATTTCAGCAATTTTTTTGCAGAAATATGACCATATTTGCCTTCTCTGGCAAAATACGACACCTCTCCTGACTTATGTCCTGCACAGGAGAAAACTCTCTCAGATGGTGTCGATGAGGCCTTTTTGAAAGTGCAAACAATATGGGAAGACTGTCCCGATTACTGGGGCTGAGGTCATCCACACTGATAGCGTCAGCTGATGTCCGCGAGCGGTCAAACACGGTGCATATTCCATGTGCGCTCAAATGTTTCATTAGGTTTGACGTGTTTCCCCCTTTACACGCAACTGTTGTAAAACATTTGCTGCTCGTCGCGGTGTCGGAATCCTTTCTGGTGAAATATAGCCACACTTTGGAGCATTTAGTTTTAGGCATTTTAATTTAAGCGCGTTTAATTTAGCTAGCTAAGCTAACGGTAGACCAGCTGCTGCACTGCAGTCAGCGCGAGTGTAGTTGCTGCGCTCGCGCGCTTCACGGATGGTCTCACTTCCCGACGATTTGGGATTTTTACTTCGAAATGTGAAAACAAAATGGACAGTAACATTACTACAAAGATGTATTGGGTTTGTAGGCTATCATCAAAGCTTTCCAACGTTCACGTGAGTTTTCTCATTCAGGAAATCATTTTTCCGAGCATTCTGACACCCCATGAACGCAGTATTTAAATTTAACTAGCGATCAGGCGTGTTGATGAATCTGATGCTGCTTACGTCCGTGTCATAGCACCAGAGGACAAATATTTCTATCACTTCAGGCATTTAAGTGGCACCGAAATGAGGCACCGACATTCGCATTCTAATTCGATCCGGTACATACCGGTTCTATAGGTACCGGTGCCGTATTGGCACCGGGTTTCGGTACCCAACCCTACAAAGCGGTCAGGGGAGTTAGTAGATTAACGTTGGTGAACTTGAATCACGTCTTGAAACAACATTCCTTCTGATGTTCATTCATGTTTATTTGATGCTATAAATGAACTAGTATGAAGAGATGATCGGAGGAGCTACAGCGATCTGTCACCACACATTAAACGCTATTTATTGTTTAAACTTCTTTAAAAAATTACAATATTTTAAATATGAAAGGACGTTGTCGGTGTCCTCTTTGCTCCGCGATGTATTTTTCACTCCGTGAGGACATGATGTGTGGCGTGAGCGCGGATGGCTTGTCGGACATAGCAACAGTAACTAAAGGGGGCGAAGGGTCAATAGTCTGTCTAATGGTCCTAATCACAGCGTCAATATCAAATAATACCAAAACAAACACCACTAACAACAGTAACAACGACTTAGTATATATTTTGTCGAAAATAGCTGCGTTTTTACAAATAGTGAACTACAGAAAACGATCGTGCAAACATTTGTGGAAAAAATACAGAGGCGGTACGACAGTAAATAATACCATGGTAATTTGATGAATATAATTAGGATATTAGCATAAATGGCAGTTTAATCACGGCATGTATGTGTAAAACAGTAGAAAATCACTCTTGATAAACATTTGACTTCATTAAATATTCTAAAAATCAACTCAAAATTTATGTTTGAATCTCATTTCATGAGCGTTAATTTAAGTTCATTTCTGTGAGTGACAACTCGGTGAGTCGTTTGTATTGAGGCGGTTCATTAGAACGAAGCATTCTAACGAATCGGTTTGTTCAAATGAATCTGACTTCGCTCCTCCTGCAGGGGCGCAAAAACTTCAGATGAGGTGAAAACATATTTTAAGAGAAATATATTTAGGGTAAGTGTTGAATGTCATGCAGTTGCAAAGATAAGATATTTTGCTGTGTTGGTTTGTTTGCTGCCTGTAACTGTTCATATGAATAATATTGAAAACAGCGCCCTCATTTGGAAGAGAACATCAAATGCGCCCTGTCACATTTGACTTTCAGCTTCGAGTTACAATCAAATTAACTGCATGTTAATTATAATGACTTGCGACACAATAAAACACAATAAAAGTGGGTAAATAACTGCATCATTTATTGAAAGAAAGTAGTTATTGAAGTAAACGACTCACAAACACGGTAACTGTAATTGTGTCGTCATAAAATTGTAATTAATACTAGCTGTAAAATCATAATCTCATTCATTGTGAATTATGCTTTTAGAATGTTTATTTACTACATTGTAGCAACACTTTACTATAGTATTTTGTCAGACATTGATTTTTATGCAGTTACAATAGTGAGAATTGTTCTCAATACGTCTTTCTTGGCCTCACTGAACCTTGTCAGTATGATTCGGCATTCGTATAACGGGCCCTTTAGATGCTGGAATGTTTGCGACACTTAATATAGTAACCCGAACAGACAGTTGATGTAAATTATTCAAGAGGAGAGTGTTTACTGCATCGGGAAAGTGCACATCTGTGCACGACCGCCTAAAACTCATCCTGGAAAAAGATTACCGTCTGGTTTTTATTTTTATACAGACGTGGACAAAATTGTTGGTACCCTTGGTAAATATGAACAAAAAAAGCCTGTGAAAATAAATCTGCATCATTAAAAAAAAAAAACTTCACAAAACCTTTCATTGACGTGTAAGAAATTAAAATGGGCGGAAAATCTCATTCATTATGAAATAAATGTTTTTCCTCTAGTAGACGTTGGACACAATCAATCCTTTTCCCAAGATAACAGCTCTGAGTTTTCTCCTAAAATGTCGGATGAGTTTGGAGAACACTTGAAAGAGATCAGAGATCTTCATACTGAATCCCTCCAGACCCTTTAGATTCCCAGCTCCGTGTTGGTGCTTTTCCACCTCAGTTTTCTATAGGGTTCAGGTCAGGGGACTGGGACGGTCATGTGCTCAATGACACACTTTTGTGTTGATTTTGATGTTTGTTTCGGAACTTTGTGCTGTTGGAAGATTTCTAGCAGAAGCGATCAGACTTTGATCTTGTAATGTTGATAATGATCCAATGTATATGTGTGTGTATATATATATATATATATATATATATATATATATATATATATATATATACGTGTATGTGTATATATGTGTGTATATTGTAATATGTATATATTTATTGGTGCTGTCAATTTATATATATATATATATATATCTATATATATACACACACACACACATACATATATATATATATACATATATACAGTATCATATATATTTATATATATACACACACACATATATGTGTATATATATATATATATACAGTATCATATATATTTATATATATACATACACACACATACATATATATACACATAAATATATATATATATATTTATGAATATATATATATATACAGTATCATATATATTTATATATATATATATATACACACACACATATATATGTATATATATATACAGTATCATATATATTTATATATATATATATACACACACACACACACATATATATGTATATATATATACAGTATCATATATTTATATATATATATATATATATATATATATATACATATACATACACACATATATATATATGTATGTTTATATATATGTATCTATGTAATATACAAACACATACATATATAATAGCAAGTACATAATATATAATAATTTTAGTTTGAAATGCTTTAATGTAACATATATATACTAATATATGTACATTAAAATATATCTTATATTAAAACATTTTAAATATATATAATTAATTTATACATTGTTTGGCATCTCTAAGTGTAGATTAAGTTTGTATGATCCTGTGTAGTGTGCAGTGTAGTGCACTAGATGGCAGCAAGTTCACACCGGAAACACATGCATCATGTGAACGCAACTGTGGACAGGGCTGTTGTCAGGGGGACGGCCTTGTGATGAGGGGATCCGCCCATAAACATGTCGTCCCAGGCCTGTGAATTTATGCACTGTCCCTGACTGCAGGTGCTGCTCATATTTGCCTCTCAGCATGTCAAGATCAAATATAATATGTAGAAAGAAAGAAAGAAATCACATGGAACAATAATGCATGAGGACTGTGATGCTTGCAAAGTAACTGTAATGACATACAGAGAGAGTATGTTCCTACTATTCCATACAGTAACAGTCGTTGATGAGAAGTACATGCAAATTTAAAGCTCAGTTCGAACAGACAGGAGTTTGAGTGTGCAGAGAAGTATACTTGTTAGTGAACGATTGTGCTTCTTTTCTGTGATGAGTGCCGTGCACAAAACCTTGATTGCAATCTAACAGCGAGTTTCTTCTTTTCATCGTGAGACCGACCCCCTTATTTAAATCCAACCTCTGTGTTTGTGTTCCCGCCTTTAGAAACAAATCATTTACATGTGAAATCACGCTATAGTGTCTCTTAGCGTAATAATGCTGCGGTGCTTTGTACAGTATAGATGCTGATTGCTAGAAAACATGAATAGTAAAAGCTGTGTTTTGTAGGTACTTACCAATGTCATTGAAAATCCTTTAACTATATTGCAGTGAAATACAATAAGGCTGATTTTTATTGTAAGGTTGGTGCATTTTTTCCTTTTGTCTAGGAACCTTTTGGAAAATGGATACAGACTCACTTTAAATGCAGGATGCTGAACATTTATATTTTATAGTAATGTTGGACTTTATGGGTCTGGAGAGGGCAGCGGTGAAGAGAGATGTGTTTGTGTGCACAGTCTGTTTATTAAAGGTGAAGACTCATCAAATGTAATGGCAAAAATAATTCGATTTTAAATTTTCTGGGTCAGCAAAACAAGTTACGCAACTATATTTAATATTTAGGCGTGTAAGTTTGTTGCAATCTCTAACCCTAAAATTTTCAACCAAAATTTTCTGAACTCTTTCTTTTTATTGTCTTGTTGAAAATATCATGTTTTACTCTTACATTCACTCTTAAAGGGGACCTATAATGTCCCTTTTACAAGATGTAATATAAGTCTCTGGTGTCCCCTGAATGTGTCTGTGAAGTTTCAGCTCAAAATATTCATTTTTGTGTGTGTGTCCCTTTAAATGCAAATGAGCCGCTGCTCCAGAAGAGGGCGGAGCTTTAACAGCTCAACAACAACAAAGCTGGAGAATCTCACGCAGACAAAATGAGGAAAGTGTTCAAACTGAAGGAGAGACTCAGGAAGAAGTTCCAACTTTTAGACGTTTCTGAACGGTTAGTGGATAAATTGATGTAGTTGCTGTGGAGTTGATCAACTCATCACTAGCATGTGTCGTCATGTTCATCTTTTTCCTTGAATCGACCCTCGTTTGTGAAGCGTAAAATGACGGCATCAACAACACTCGACTACAACAACTCTAAAGCAGCCCAACATGGCCCCGCCCCTGAAAACGCACAACAAAAGGGCGGAGTTTATGCAAATTAAGGTTTGTGATGTCACCAACCCGGAAAGAAACACGTCGTAGTCTCTACCAGCCGTTTAAAAAGCGATTTCTGTAAAAGAAAATATCTCCCTTTGCTTTGAACGTTGTGTGTCGTAACTTTGCAGCTTTGATTTGTAAATCGTAAAGGTTCTTTATTGGCATTGATGGTTCCATGTAGAACCTTTAACATCCACAGAATCTTTCCACTGCACAAAAGGTTCTTTATGGTGGGGAAAAAATTCTTTAGATTATTAAAATGTTCTTTACACTAAGAAAAACGATGGTTCTTTTAAGAACTGATCACGGACACACCGTTAAAAAATTACTGTAAATTTTACAGTATAATACTGGCAGCAGGGTTGCCAGCCAGTTACTGTAAATTTTACAGTAGTGTTACTGTAATTTAATTTACAGAATTTCCCTGTATTCTCTGATTACAGTAAATAAGTGTATTTTTTAAAATTATGAAGGGTCAATTTACAGCAATATTCTGTAAATTTGAGTTAAACCAACACGTGACCCCAGAATGCATTGCAGTTGATGCTGTATAATTAAAAAACAGCCAGCGGCTGTAAAATAATGCTGTAATTTTTACAGCAATTCATTACAGTGCAGGTTCTTTGGGGAACCAAAAGCTGGTTCTTCTATGGCAAAAAAACCTTCTGGTAACTTCATTTTTAAGAGTGAACACTATACATTTTGAAAATAATATACATAAGATCAGCATTTCATGTTGACCTTAAAAAAAAAGAAAATTGTGTCATTAATTCCTCATCCTCATGTGGTTCTACACCCGTAAGACCCTCGATCATCTTCAGAACTCAAATGAAGATCTTTTTGATGAAATCCCAGAGCTTTCTCACCCTAAAATGAAAATGAGGTCATCATTTACTCACTCTGGTGTTGTTCTAATGCTGTATGTCGTTCTTTGTTTTTTGGACCACAAAAGGGGAATTTTTAAAAAAATGTCCCGCTTGCACTCGTCCGTACAATGGCAGTGAATAGCGAGCATTAAGCTTTTTTTTTTTTTTTTTTTTTTTTTTTTTTTAAAAAGACGCAAAAGCATCACAGAATGATCCCACGTGTCGTATATTCCAAGTGCTCTGGGGGTTTACAGTCGGGTTTGGTGAAAAACAAACCGAAATTTAATGTATTATTTTATGAAAATCCTGACCATGGTTCGTGAGACTCTATTAGTGCCGCAGTTCACTCCGACTCGCCCAGAAAATCAAGATTAAAAAATATGCAGCATGAAATAAAACACCAATCTTTAGTGAGTTGAATATCTCCAGAACGATGCGAGGGTGAAAACTTTTTGTTGCAACGAACGCAATGCATGTGTTCACCTCATGGATTGTATTTCATGTCGCGTTTTTATTAATCTTGATTTTGCGTAACTTGTGTGTTTTTCTGGGCGAGACTGCGTCTGCGTCTCACGAACACTGAGTTGTGCACAGAAGATCAACGGCCAAGGGAAGAATTTTCGTTAAATAATACATTAAGTCAGCCATATAGTTATTTTTAAACAAAAATTGGGTTAAATAGAAATAAAAAGTTTAGGTGTTTAAAGTTTGGCATCAAATATCTATTAAAATGTCCATGTTTTGGTTCACTGTAAAAAATGCTTTTCTTAGTATTTTTGTCTCGTTTCCAGTCAAAATATTGAAAAATTCTTAAATCAAGATGCATTTACTAGACAAGTAAAATGACAAGATATGTCTTGTTTTTTGAAAAAATTTAAATATTTAAATTTCATGTCGTGTTTTTATTAATCTGGTGTGTTTTTCTGGGCGAACTGAAGTCGTGCACAGAAGATCAATGTCCAAGGGTAGGATTTTCGTTAAATAATACATTAAATTTAATTTTGTTCACTGTAATGAATTGCTGTAAAAATTACAGCATTATTTTACAGCCGCTGGCTGTTTTTTAATAATACAGCATATTGCTGTAAACTGCAATGCATTCTGGGGTCACGTGTTTGTTTTGACTCAAATTTACAGAATATTGCTGTAAATTGACCCTTCGTCATTTTAAAAAATACAGTTATTTACTGTAATCAGAGAATACAGGGAAATTCTGTAAATTAAATTACAGTAACACTACTGTAAAATTTACAGCAACCCTGCTGCCAGTATTATACTGTAAAATTTACAGTAATTTTGTTTTTAACCAAACCCTATCATATCCCCGCAGAAGACATAGAATATTTGACACGTGTTGCATGGGATCATTCTGCTGTGCTTTTATGTATTTTTTAAAAAGCTTGATGCCATTATACGGACATTTTATTAAAAATTCCTCTTTTGTGGTCTAAAAAAGACAGAAGGGCATACGGCATTAGAACAACACCAGGGCGAGTATATGATAACTCAAAATTCATTTTAAGGTGAAATATCCCTCGAGTTTATCGTACAGTGGTTTTGAGTCCTAATGACAGCCATCGGCATGAGAGGTTAAATATCCAACAGCTAAATGAACTCAATATCAGCTCTATGGAGACAAACACAGACGAAGGAGCGACTCCAGCGGCCCTTCGGCCTCCCACACCGACACTCCACATCCAAGGCCACTGAAAGCTTTTCGATCGCTCTTAAACTCTGCAGAACGCCACTCGTTCTTCATTAATTGCCTGTGTTGTTTTAAATCCATTGCCGTTGTCTTGGCAGCGGCAGGACGGCGAGGACGACTCTCGGTGAGGACGCAGATATAGTCATAGCTCTGGGGGAGATGAATAATACAATGCTACACTCGTTTAGAGACACAGCCAAATGAAAACAAATGCATTTACAGTCAGTGGAACACTGAAGGACGGAAAGCCTGAGAGTCAAGCATCACTCTTATATTGCTATTGTTATTGATTTGAACAAACACTCTTAGAAGAAAAGGTTCTGTATTGAATCTTAAAGGGTTCCGTCAGTTGCTTCTTACATTTAGGGGTTGATCATGATTTAGTTTTAAAAGCCCAATGTTTAGTTGTTAAAAGCTCCACCCCTTTTTTTGAAATAGCCAATAGCGTTTGGTTTATATCACAGCTTGGCCGTTAAGCTCGCTAAAGCTTTAGTTTCCTTTTAATCTCTGACCGTTTATCCTCCTAATCTCCTCCATATCACTTTAAAATATAGCATTCAGTGCTGAATTCAAATGTGTCCGAAACGTTTTGTGTTCTGCGGCAACTCGCGGATTTTAGCTGCAGCTTCAGCGTCTATTTATAATGTAGGGGGCGGGACACTTTAGATTCAGCATTTGATTGGTCAGAAAATCTGATGAGAAGCTGAAGGGCAGCGTGATGTCATCAAAACCGTTGATCCATATTGGCGGAAGTGACGAGACTATTTTTAATGCTTATATCTTCTAAATGCGAGCCAAGTTGGGTTGAAAATGGACAAACCCAGCAATTGGGTTGTTTTAAATCAAGCGGTTGGGTTAAATGTTTGGCCAACCTGCTGGGTAGTTTTATTTAAATCAATTATAGTTTAAAAATGACTGTATTGCTTGCTTAAAATGAACCCAAAATATGTTGAAAATGAACTTTTTGCTAATGTTTTTACTAAATGTACATTTATTAATAAGTTTAATGAATAACAATAAACATTTATCAAATTGCTTATTAAATCTTCACCTTATGATTATTATTGTTGCCTCTAGTAACCAATCATGGGTTCATTTTAAGCCAAACATACAGTCATTTTTAAATAAAAGTACAAATTTTAAAGTTTGGCATCACAGATCTATATAAATGTCCGTAAAAAATATCTGAAAATTCTTATATCAAGATGCATTTACCAGACAAGTAAAATGACAAGATATTATTTCTTGTTTTCTGAAAAAAATGAATAAAAATTAAAATGATCTCCCAGTGGGGTAAGAAAAATAATCTTATAATAAACAGGCAGATAATTTTGCTTGTTTTAATAAAAAAAACATTTTTCTTTTCAGAAAACAATGTCATTTTACTGGTCTAGTCAATGCATCTTTTTTTGCAGCATAAAGCATTATTTAAAACTTAAAATGCATGAAAACTGTGATTACCACGTTTAGTTCACGATGTTTCTTTTGATTATGAGGAATAAACCGAGATGCAGCTGACCTTGAATTATACAATGAAAAGTGTCTCTCCTCGAATACGGCAGGATGTTGAAGTCTGCGAGCTGTGCATAATGCATACAATGCGTTTTATCATATCTCTCAATGCCATGGCATAAAGCTATATTTAAACTTCCACTTTAAATATTAGCAGAATGACGGGGCCCCATGCAAATCTGTTATTATAGTAAATTTAATTCCACCATTAAGCTTTTCGAAAGCCTTTTTAATCATCCATTATTCATCAGTATTGTCACTTTCGCTCTTTTTGCTCCACTTAAAAGGTCATCATGTGGAATGAGTTAAGAAACGACTGCGTTCACAGCTGCACGTCAACCATTAGCTCACTAAACATTTGCATATTCTGTTCAGTCACTATTCCATATCAGAACAACAATGAGGTTGGCAACGTGATTAAACATAATTAAGACTTCATTAGGGGTCCTTTGTAAACACTTTCCTCCATAAGGCACTAACTTGCCGGTTTTGCTGATTGCTAATGTGCTTTTGAATAAGTTATAGAAGCTGCGACTGCTTTTACCAACCGATTTCATTATTCAAAGAGCAAATGGCAGGTATGTTTTAACGTCACAACGAACAAAGTATTAGTCGGCATGGAGCAGAAACGGCTCTTTCCGTAGCGATGATGAACACATGACCGCCCACATTTACACGTCAACTAGGCCAGCTCGGTCTTCGGAAATCCGGCCCACCCATGCGCTCTGAGCTCACAAAATGAATCCCATAAGTTATGAAATATTGTTTCTGAATTAAAAATGTTTTATGCAAATGTAACATGAACATTCCATCTTATAAAGCTTCAAAAATGATGGGAATGTTACTTTTTAATGCTCTCGGAACGTTCCGAAACAAGTATCAAGGTCAGCAACGTTTAAAAAAAATGTAAACACTTCAGAAAAACGTTCCATGAATGATGTATAAATAATAACTCTAACGTTTTGAGAATGTTATTAAAGACCAGATAACTTAAAACGAACGTTCTATTAACGTTACTGGAAGCATAACTTTTACTGAACGTTCTGAGAATGTTCCCTGTTGCTCTGAAACACCACAGAAAGTTGGTATTTAACCTCAGAATGTCTGTGTTTAAAAGTACCAGGTTGATTTTGTTACGTTTATTAATGTTACTGATAAACAACTAATATTTACCATGTCAGTGGCTGTTTTGGGAATTTCGTTCAAGACAAAAGTAAACTAGATATCTGTGAGAATAACTATATGCAGCTTATTTTTCAAAGCTGAAGTCATGTTTACATGTGCAAGACTTGCGATGATTAAATTAATATAATAACAAATACTAGTTAGCAAGTTCAAGCAGAAAAATTGACTTTTTGCAGCTTAAAAACTTTTCTCATATTAAAAACAAGGTGGAGATTCTGCTTTTTGTCTCGTTAATGAAATAACCGTATGAGCAGAAATTCTGACCACAAACGGTCACTAATTTCTTGTGCATTGTTTGCTGCACTATATTTTGAATGTATAATTGATATATTTTGAGCATTTTCCACATTGTGTGTCAACTATTTCAGATTTACCTGGCCATAATGGTATTTATATGACCAGAATAAACTGTAACGTGAACAAATAGAGTGGCACATTTCAATCAAGATTGTGTAACGATTGAATCATGCTTTACAATAAGGCTGTTATTGAAGGATGGAGCAGTTAGAAACGGCGGTATATTGAACCGACTGCAAACCCGCAAAAAGAGTGTTTTCGTATTAGTCTTAAAGGCACAGAACAACAAGATGCAGGAAAATTATAAAACTGTTTTTGGTCCAGGAAACAACTTATATATATATGTATATACGTCCCCTTTTCGTAGTCAGACACAGCCTGCAGATCTCCAGCACTGAAGCGTTATGAAAGCACACCTTCTCTCTCAGACCATCATATTCTGTATCTCTCTCACTCTTACTCACTCACTCACTCACTCACTCTCACCTGGGGAACCCCCAGGCCCCCCCCCCAGTGTCATTTCTCACCAAACTTCAACTTTCTGAATGTCTCTACCACTTTTTCTCTTTACAATAGACCATCTCTCTCTCTCTCTCTCTCTCTCATAAATGTCATCGTGGTTGTGGAAAAATGTATTCTTCCTTCACACATACAGCGGTGATGGACGGTCCAGGCACTTGCATATATCTCTCTGTTCTCTATAAATGAAACTAACCTTTACATAAGGCATCATAGTTGATGGCTCGGCAACCACACAAGGGTTTTTCATGAACTAGGCACATTTACAGACTCTTAACAGTAACTGTATTTTCACATTTGTCAAGAAAATGTGAGTGATGCTTGACCACTTCAATGCTACTGTACTGTGGGCGGTTGCTAGGAAATTTCTTCAAAGTTTCGAAGGTGTCCTAGTTGCTATGCAGTTGCTAGGATACTGTGGGTGGTTGCTAGGGCTTTTATACAAAGTTTCAAAGGTGTCCTAGTTGCTATGCAGTTGCTAGGGTGCTGTGGGTGGTTGCTAGGGTATCTCTACAAAGTTTCTAAGGTGTCCTAGTTGCTAGGGGTTGCTAGGGTGCTGTGAGTGGTTGCTATAGGGCATTTCTTCAAAGTGTCTATGGTGTTCTAGTTGTTAGGAGGTTGCTAGAATATTGTGATTGGTTGTTAGGGCATTTCTACAGTTTTGAAGGTGTTGTAATTGCTACGTGGTTGCTAGGGTGCTGTGGGTGGTTACCAAGGCATTTCTGCAAAGTGTCTACCGTGTTCTAGTTTCTAGGTGGTTGCTAGGGTGCTGTGCATGGTTGCTAGGGTAATTATAAAAAGTTTCTAAGGTGTTCTAGGTACTAGGTGGTTGCTAGGGTTCTGTGGGTGGTTGCTAGGGCATTTCTACAAAGTTTCTAAAGTGTTCTTGTTGCTAGGTGGTTGCTTGAGTGCTGTGGGTGGTTACTAGGGCATTTCTTGACCGTGTCTACAGTGTTCCAGTTTCTAGGTAATTGCTAGGGTGCTGTGGGTGGTTACTAGGGAAATTCTTGAAAGTGTCTACAGTGTTCTGGTTGCTAGGTGGTTGCTTGGGTGCTGTGAAGGGTTGCTATAGGGCATTTCTTCAAAGTGTCTACAGTGTTCTGGTTGCTAGGTGGTTGCTTGGGTGCTGTGAAGGGTTGCTATAGGGCATTTCTTCAAAGTGTCTACAGTGTTCTGGTTGCTAGGTGGTTGCTTGGGTGCTGTGAAGAGTTGCTATAGGGCATTTCTTCAAAGTGTCTACAGTGTTCTGGTTGCTAGGTGGTTGCTTGGGTGCTGTGAAGGGTTGCTATAGGGCATTTCTTCAAAGTGTCTACAGTGTTCTAGTTGCTAGGAGGTTGCCAGCAAACTGTGGTTGGTTGCTAGGGGATTTCTACAGTTTTGAAGGTGTTCTAGTTTCTAGGTGGTTGCTAGGGTGCTGTGCATGGTTGCTAGGGTATTTATAAAAAGTTTATATGGTTTTCTAGGTACTAAGTGGTTGCTAGGGTGTGGGTGGTTGCTAGAGCATTTCTACAAAGTTTCTAAAGTGTTCTTGTTGCTAGGTGGTTGCTTGAGTGCTCTGGGTGGTTACTAGGGCATTTCTTGACTGTGTCTACAGTGTTCTAGTTTCTAGGTAATTGCTAGGGTGCTGTGGGTGGTTACTATGGCAATTATTGAAAGTGTCTACAGTGTTCTGGTTGCTAGGTGGTTGCCAGCAAACTGTGGTTGGTTGCTAGGGCATTTCTACAGTTTTGAAGGTGTTGTAATTGCTAGGTGGTTGCTAGGGTGCTGTAGGTGATTACTACGGAAATCCTACAAAGCGTCTACAGTGTTCTAGTTTCTAAGTGGTTGCTAGGGTGCTGTGCATGGTTGCTAGGGTATTTCTACAAAGTTTCCAAGGTGTTCTAGGTACTAGGTGGTTGCTAGCATACTGTGGTTGGCTGTTAGGGCATTTCTACAGTTTTGAAGGTGTTGTAAATCCTAGGTGGTTGCTATGGTGTTGTGATTACTACGGCAATTCTACAAAGTGTCTACAGTGTTCTAGTTTCTAGGTGTGGTATGGTTGCTAGGGCATTTTTTCAAAGTTTCTAACTTGTTCAAGTTTCTAGGAGGTTGCTAGGGTGCTGTGGGTGGTTTCTAGGGTATTTCTACAAAGTTTCTAAGGTGTTCTAGGTACTAGGTGGTTGCTAGGGTTCTGTGGGTGGTTGCTAGGGCATTTCTACAAAATTTTCTAAGGTGCTCTTGTTGCTAGGTGGTTGCTATGGTGCTGTGATTATTATGGGCGATTCTACAAAGTGTCTACAGTGTTCTAGTTTCTAGGTGTGGTATGGTTGCTAGGGCATTTTTTCAAAGTTTCTAACTGTTCAAGTTTCTAGGAGGTTGCTAGGGTGCTGTGGGTGGTTGCTAGGGTATTTCTACAAAGTTTCTAAGGTGTTCTAGGTACTAGGTGGTTGCTAGGGTCCTGTGGGTGGTTGCTAGGGCATTTCTACAAAATTTTCTAAGGTGCTCTTGTTGCTCGG
>CM076074.1:32807500-32827500 GCA_038088235.1 Zacco platypus | reverse complement strand
GTGCATCGCATCAGAAAACAGCTTCCTCTTTTTTTAGTTCTCGGCCTCAGCGACAGATACCACAATATGATATCAGACCATCTGTAAATATTACAAATGCGAGTTGATCTTATGAAACGCAAAGTAACTTCAAGCAATCAAACTTTTATCTTAACCAGGGAAGGAAACGTGACTAACTCATAGGTGGTCTCGGTTTTTTTCAATGACATATTTAGCAATGTGTGTAAGATTGAAACTTGACTGGTGGCTGTTCAAAAGCCATAATGACCTTTAAGAAAAGACTTGAGTTGTGCTGAAACCTGTCAGGTTTGTTGCCAAGCTAAACTTCTGCACAGTGCTGTTCTTCGCAGTCAATCAGCTCTCGCACCATGGTAATAACCCCTCGCGGTGGAAAACCCCCAGCCGTACGTGCTCTTGGACATATCTAAGGTGCGGCAGTGTTGGATAAAGGTTAAGATAACTGTCGTGTTCAATTAGCATGTTTCAGTTCACAAATGAGCTAACAAAGCCGTTTAACCTCATTCTGATGCTGAGCTCTTCATTTTTGATGTGAAAAGTTTTGTGTATTTGCGGCACGTAGGATCAGTGACCTTTTGCTGCTTTTTAACATTTACTTTCTGATTAAATTATGATAAATGCTGGTTGGGGATGATGGAACGATTAGCAGTTATTATACTGGTCAGTTTAAATATATATTTGCTTTATATATCACTTAATTGTGTTATATAAATTGTAATTATATATATATATTTAAATGCATTGATCTTTTGCACTTAATCCTGTGCAAATATGTGTGTGTGTGTATTTTACACGAATCTTTTGCATGCTTAATTACATAATATTAAATTATAAATCTATTTAGTAGTCGGTACTAAAGACAGAGAACGGCTATACATTTTTTATTTAGTATTTTATTGTCTCGTGCATTATTTACACTTTTGTATTTGATGTTTACAGATCATTTTCAGATTGCACATTTTCAGTGAATGAATTTAAAGGGTTTCGTTCACCCAAAAATGAAAATCCTGTCATGTGGTTCTACACCCGTAAGATCTTCGTTCATCTTCAGAACACAAATGAAGATATTTTTGATGAAATCCGATGCTTCAGTGAGTCTCTATTGATTTTCAATGTCCATAAAGACACTAAAACATGTTTAAAACAGGTCATGTGACTATAATGTCATGTTATGAAGCGACGAGAATACTTTTTGTGCAACAAAATAACTTTTCAACAATATCTAGTGATGGACGATTTAAAAACACTGCGTCGTGATGTCGAATCAGTATCGAAAAGTATTCTAATGACAGAAATTACATTTTTGGGTGAACTAAACCTTTGACCTTTTTTGACACTGTGGGAGTGCGAAGGAGCAAACGGTGCATTTCTGACACTGTACAAAACAACTCTATTCATCAAGCATTTAGTGTTCAAGAAACAAGCATTAAGCTTTATCAAATCAAAACATGTCAGCCTCTTGTTTTTGTCACGCAACAGTCCTGACACCTGAAACTGAAATTAGCAGACGATGAGCATGTCAAAATATGTCAGGTGTGAAAACCAAATGGGCATGTGATTTCTTTTTTAGGCCCGAACAGCACCGAGGTGTGAACTAAATGATGCAAGAAGTCACACAGCTGCTTTTAATGTCTGTAAAACCTGCACAAGGTGAGGTTCACGAATGACAACTTTCATTATGAGCTCAACGAACACCACAAAGAAAGCTAAACTGCATTTAGACGGCGTTATTATGCATGCATTTTTAAAACAATGGTTGAATTGTGTGAATATTTGGGATAAAGTGATTAAAAATAGTGAAAAACCTAAAATGTACACGTTTCCCTATACATATAAAGTGAAAGCTATAATGTTGATGTTAATTTAAAAAAAAAAATAAAAAAATCATCTGAATTGAAAGATAAAATGTTGAAAAAGTATTTTCTCTACCTTAAAGCTGTTCATGTCAGACTTTCTGTTTAAATAAGCCTTTCTGAAGAAATTGAGTGTACTTTAAAAAAGCTGCGCTTTAAGTAAAACTACATTTCCTCTTGAATTAAAAAAAGAAAATCCGCTAGATAGTGTCCTGCGCTTTAAAATGAAATTAAAAATGCAGTCTTTGATGTTTTCCCCTCGTTTCCCCTCTCCTCCCTCTTTTTTTTTTTTTAAAGCATGCACATATTTTTTCCCTCTCTTTTCCATGGTTTTCTCTTTGGTTTGTTCCAAATTCCGAACCATCTGTGGGTATGTGATACTTCTCTTCAGTACAATGAGCCTGGGCAGGGAGGCAGTGTTTCCCATAATCCTCCAATTCATTCAACTCTCACATCATATCATGCAAATGGGGCTTGCTGTCTCAGGACCCGCAATCCTGTTCCAACCGTATGCCTGAGCCTTGTGCGATACAACAAATTTATTATGCATGCATCGCACTAGGCTTATGGTAATAAGGTATTAAATTAGTGCTGGACATTATTGCTCCCCCAGATCATTTCTGTTTCAGAGATTTTTCATAAAAGACATTGGATGTGAAGGGAAACAGATTGGAAGCCAGATGAGGTGACGTTCATTTTTCCGTGCCTGCGTTTGACATTTGGGATTGCTGCTGTTGCTATCACGGTTCTTCTTTTTTAGGTTTTTCAAGCATCATGTTTGGTCACAATTTTCATCTGTTAAATCTCGGAAATTTGTCCTCGAACGTGGCGAGCGTAAATCCGTTTAACTTGACGAATTAGACTTGGTTGAGTGAAACGTTATGGAATCGCACTTTCACCATAATATGGCCGTGTAATTCAAATAGTGTTTTCCTAATGGAACAGACCGACTGTAAATACACCCCACTGTAAACATATATAATGCCCCTTTCACAAGATGTTATACACGTCTCTGGTGTCTCCAGAATGTGTGTGTGAAGTTTCAGCTCAAAATCAGATCATTTATTATTGCTTGTTAAATTTGGGTGTGAGCAAAAACACACCATTTTTGTGTGTCCCTTTAAATGCCAATGAGCTGCTGCTCCAGAAGAGGGCGGAGCTTTAACAGCTCAACAACAACAAAGCTGGAGAATCTCACGCAGACAAAAGTTCATCCTTACATTGTTCACACCGGAGTCGACACTGATGGAGAGACTCAGGAAGAAGTTCCAACTTTTAATAGAAAAAGTCCTATAATGCCCCTTTCACAAGACGTAATATCAGTCTCTGGTGTCCCAGAATGTGTGTGTGAAGTTTCAGCTCAAAATCTCCCACAGATCATTTATTATAGCTTGTTAAATTTGCCCCTATTTGGGTGTGAGCAAAAAATGAGCTGCTGCTCCCGGCCCCCTTTCCAGAAAAGGGCAAAGCTTTGACAGCTCAAAAACAACAAAGCTGGAGAATCTCACGCAGACAAAAGTTCATCCTTACATTGTTCTAACCGGAGTCGACGCTGATGGAGAGACTCAGGAAGAAGTTCCAAGACGTTTCTGAACGGTTAGTGGATAAATTGATGTAGTTGCTGTGGAGTTGATCAACTCATCACTAGCATGTGTCGTCATGTTCATCTTTTTTCCTTGAATCGACCCTCGTTTGTGAAGCAGTCCGGCGTAAAATGACGGCATTAACAACACTCGACTACAACAACTCTAAAGCATGGCCACGCCCCCTTTGTTGTGTGTTCTCGGGGGCGGGGTTTATGTAAATGTTAGGGTTAGTGATGTCACCAACCCTCATTGTAGTCCAGCCGTTTGTTGTAGTCCTTAAACAGTGATTTCTGTAAAAGAAAAAATCCTTTGCAACTTTGAGCGCCGTTACTTTGCAGATGTTGTTTCTGCTCAAACAGCAACATTACACACTAACTGAAGTTAAAAAAGTGAAATTGTAATCAACCACCTGTTTAAATCAGCGTGCACACATTCTCAAAATAACTGCTGATGCATGAAAGTGTTCAAGTATGAATTATATTTGCATTGAGAATGCAAACAGGACGCGGAATTGTGAGTTAACTAATCAACAATTTCACTTCATTTCCCAGAATGCATTGTTGTGTTGAATTTATTTGAAAAGCCTCAAAGGTTTAATGACCATTCAGGAATAGAGTGCGGTTCCGGAAGTAAAAACTCCTTTCATTTTCTCCATAGGTGAACTGATTTTTAACAATAACTTGTAAACCTTTAGAGACAGCCCAACTGTGAGCAACGAGGTTGTTAATTGTTAGTATTTGCTTCTATTGAAGCCACTGACTCAACTTAATTTTAAAACAACAGCGGAATTCGTGGTGAGAACTACATTACCCATGATGCTGTACTGAAATTTCCACCAATAGCTTGTTAGCTCCGCCTACTCAAATAAAGCACTGACGTAATCGAGTCAGCCTCTCAAAATACTTCAATATTTATATGCATATTTTGCAACAAACATTTTTAAATATATATAATCAAGACTTTTAAATGCTCAGTTTTATATTTCTAAATCGTCTTTAACTCAGTTATGCTGTTTGCAATGCTTCATGGGATTGTAGTTCTTTCCCTCACTAAAGCCACACTCTTTGTATTTTTGAAATGAGTACACATTATTAGTAGATCGCTTTATTTCTTTTGCTAATTGCATCACTCAAAAGCCCTATAAATCATTTTAGATCATGAATATGCAAGATTTTATCACTCCATGTCACGTCGAGTGCTGACACTGACTCTCACGGCCCACGTAAGATTATGCATGTAGTTCTGAGTTACTGTGGCTCACAAAAGAGTCTTTCTACTTCATTATATTTATATGACAATCACACAATAACAACTCGAGGAAATCCCTGGATCCACTGGGATCGTTGCAGCAGCGAGTAAACGCTCATTATGAACTTCCTGAGGAGCAAAAACCATTAGCAAACATCTCGTTTCATAATGTGGAGCAGCGTTTTTTCTCTTTGATCGCGTGGTCGACGTGGCCTTGAATGGAAAGTACAGTTGAGTTTAAGGTTCACAGGCTAGAAATGAGAGTTTTGGGGCAGCAGGAGGTTGATTTTTAGGGTCACAAATGCAAAGAAGCGAAACCATCACGAGTTTCATAACACGCTATTATGTTCTTTTGTACATAAGCTGGCATGAAGTTTCGGACACAAAGTGAAAAAATGACGCCTCTGCAAAAAACCTGAAGGTGTCGTGAAACGGTAAACGCTTGCAAGAGTTTCTCAAAATGTCGGCGGCCTCCACGGGTCAGCCACACGAACACCGTCCTGATCGATAACGTCCAGAGCTGACCTGAAGCGGAGTTAAATTCACTGCACATAATTGTGTTAAATTTCCCTCAGTGGGAGTTTATTTAACTACAGTGGTTTGGGTTTTCACAGCACACATTAATTGAGAATCAGTACAGGCGAGAAGCAACGGGCTGCTTTTCTCAAACCCGTTCTCTCGGTTTTCAAACACTCTTTCTGCTGATCGTGGGATTTTCTTCTCTTAAAACATCTAAAAGTGATTCTCAAGAACCAACCGTACAAAAAACACGTCAAACGTTACTGAATAATTTGGTGAGTTTCGTCTTTGCTTTAATCACAGCATCGCTGGAGCTACACGAACAAAACCTGATGACCGTCCGTTCAAAGTCACGTGATCAATGACACTTATTTACTTGGATCTGATTAGTAACCTAGAAATAGTGCAGCATCTTTCAATGTTTAAAATTAAAAATATATATTTGTAAAACCTTAAATTTAATATTTACATAATAATATAAAATATTATAAAATATATTTAATATTAAATAAAACAATATTATTAACTTTAAATATGAATTAAATCAATAGTGAATAAACACTAATATTAAATAATATTATATAAAATTAATATTAATTAAAACAATATGAAATAATAATATTATATATAAATAAATGTATATATATAATTAAATTAATATTAAATAAAACTATTAAATGAATCAATATTACATAAAACACTAATATTTATGCAAGTAAAATAATATTAATTAAAACAATATGAAATAATAACATTATATATAAATAAATTAATATATATAATTAAATGAATATTAAATAAAACGATTAAATTACAAATATTAAATGAATCAATATTATATAAAACACTAATATTTATGTAAGTAAATTACAATTAATTAAAACAATACAATGAAATAATATTTTATATAAAATAAATTAATATTAAATAAAACAATAATATTAAATAATATAGATAATAGTATTAAAAATTAAGTACATTAATATTAAATAAAACAATATGAAATAATATATAATATATAATTAAAGTAATATTAAACAGTATTATTAAATCGTGAATATTAACTGAATCAATAATAAATAAAACTCTAATATTAAATAATATTAGAATAATATTAAATAATATAAATAATATTGAATAATATTAAATAAAACACCACAATTAAGCAATGTTATATATAAAATACATTAATATGAAATAAAAAAAACACTAAATCAATTATTAATAAATACAACAATATTATTAAATAATAATATTCAAATGTTTATTTTTTTCTGTAATAATTTGTATATCTCAAACGCTGTTTGTTTCCAGGTTGCAGATTTTTGGACGCGCCGCGTGTGACTCGCACTGCACAAGCGCGGCACGTCATAATAACCATTATTTCTGTAATTCTGTCATATTCGCTCAGATTAAAGCCTTGCATTAATAACGTTTTCATGACTAATTAATAGTTTGCACCTTGCCAAGAATCGTTTTCTTCCACCACTAATTCTAATTGGTCCAATTAATCATGCAAAAGGTAATTAGCATAGTCAAATGAGACGTGAAGCTTGTTGGTGCTCCGGGGAATTTGCCATGTTTTTTTTTCCCCCCCTCTTTTTGATACAAATAAAGAATTAGTCAAGGGTGGTGGTAGATGGGATCCCGGGCGTTCTCACCATAATACTAATGACCGTGCGTCTTTGTGGCGCGGCGCGTGGGAATGACAGATGCATTCACGCAGGGAACTGGCACGTCAATAGAGAGAGAAGCACTCAATGAGGGATGTACACGAGGAGAACAAATGCAGAAAAAGAGGAACACATCCTGTCTGCGGAGTTTGAGTTTAAATAGATATGAGGGGTGAAAAAGGACCTTTTTGTGCAGTCGCACTCAAAATTGATCAGTTTGTCAAAGGATTGAAGCAGAACGACTGCGTTAGATCATTTCTTTTTCTTTAGGCCGAGACGTTATCATAGGAGGAAAACCTTGAGGGAAATTGAAGGATGCTCCTCGACTATGTCTCAAACTGTGCTCAAAGTTCTAACTTCTGATGTATAGGAGTGTAAGTGTAAGTCTTCTAAAAAGCAGATGCATTAACTAGACTATCATATAAATGAGCAATTATTGCATATAAGCTCAGTGAAGGATGAGTCTCAGAACTGTATCGGTACATCCACGCGTTTCACGCCGGCTTTGTCTGAGATTGAAAGCAACAGAGCGTGGTTTTATTTCTTTATTTCTCTTCTTATTTATTGCTGTGAGATGTGACATGGAGAACAGGTCCAGCTCCTCATACGCTGTCAGCTGTGATTGGCACGAGTCTGGCAGCTTATTTATTTCACTGGGGTTTGATCAATACACAGGAGTTCTGGCTAAATTGCCTCCATTGCTTATGGCTCACAGAGAGAATGAGGGGGAGAAGAGCCAGCCTCGGCCTCAAACGCACAGGAATACGCTGTCAAAACTGATGTGTTTGCATCGGTAGACTCCAACAAGCCCACGTAGAAGATTGACAAAGAATCGGGTTGAATCAGCTAGAGCAAGTTAAATTCATTTCAGATTTGGAAAATATAAATATATATATAGATATATAATCAAATCGATTAATTGCATCTAACATAAAGGATTGTGCTTATATATATGTACATGTACGTATATGTATGTGTATATGTACTTTTATGTTGGATGCAAATGCGATTAATCGAGTTGACAGCGCTATCATTTATAAATATTTGTGTGTGTGTGTGTATGGTATATATATACTCAGCTTTAAGAGATTTAAGAGAAATAAATTCATAGCGGTGTTATTTTAGTAACACTAATACATTATTTGTTACATTCTTGCCTTATTTTACCGTTGTTGAAAATCTGTTCCTATCGTTCCTGTGTTTGTCTCGTTTCTTTGGCTCCCTTGTTTGTTTTTAGTTACCCTCCTTTGTTGCTATAGTGATTAATTACCCTCTCCTGTCCCTTGTTAGTCCCTCTTTGTATTGTGTGTATTTAAATCCCATTTAAATACATATATATATATATACATACATATACATACATACACACACACACACACACACACACACACACACACACATATATATATATATATATATATATATATATATATATATATAAAAAAATGGGATATATATATATATATATATATATATATATATATATATATATATATACACACACACATGTATACACACACATATCCATATATATACACATATATATATAATCTTCTCCTGCACAGACACTTAAACAAAACACATACCAAGACAGACGTAACACTATATATATATATATATATATATATATATATATAAAGGGCTATATACATTATATATACATACATATATACACACACACACACATATACACACATATATATACACATTTATATACACACATATACATATATATATATATATATATACACATATATATATATATATATATATATATATATAAATATATATATATATATAAAGGGCTATATACATTATATATACATACATATATACACACACACACACATATACACACATATATATACACATTTATATACACACATATACATATATATATATATATATATATACACACACACACATTTATACTTACCATTATTTTGCAATGCATAAAATTATGGTGTGAATACTGTAGCTCTGTAGCTTTTTCAGTTTTTCTGAGTAATTAGATTCAATGTGCTCTTGACTTCACTGGAACAACGTTGCTTTTGTAAATGTTCTTGAAAAGACACACTTGTCCGTCTTGATCTCGTTCACATTCTCTGTATATAGCTGCTTTAAATAGCTCTCAGTTAACCAGAAGACTTTGAAGTGTTTTTGACGGTTGCTTCTTGATTCTGTGACATTTTAGTCCCAAACCACCTGCACATCAACGCAGAGAGAAACGTTCAGAAAGAGAGGGAGAGAAACAATGAGATCGAGCTCCTCACTGGACCTTCGCCAACATATTATTGTGGTTACATCACTTCCTCTTTCAGAGTCCAGAGGAAAACGTTATTGCTCAAAGATTGCTCCTCCATAGCTCACACGTTTCAATGTGGTCTCAGATGTTCCATTAGCTCTCAGTGATGTCTCGGAGAAGCAATTGTGACATTAAAACATAATTAAATCATAATGTATAGGACACGAGATTGTCCAAATGTACAGTATTCAAAACTACTTCTGTTGTTTACATATATGATGTGCATATATTTTCAGTGTGGCATTTTGGGAAATTTCTAGGATGTCAAATCAAGCTAAAAACATGTACACATCAAGTCTGTATTTTTAGGAACGTAAACATTGTTAATCTAATTGTGGCTGCATAAATATTTGATATTAAGTAAATTAGATCGCTAGCTAAAAACATTTTTATAAATGGATTTCTATCTGGGAGTCAATGCCATTAGCGGCCGGTCGCTGCTGCCGCGGGGGTCCGTAATTAACTCCAGTCAAGTGTGGCTAAATATTTTTGACATTTTTCCTCGTGCTGAATTAACTGTCACAGTGGAGAGAGAGTAACCATCTTGTCACGTCAGGTTTATATAAGGCCGTCTCTCTCGGTAATGCTCATGATGGACAGAGATGATGGAGTGCACGATGACACGCACACATGTAAAGTAGATGTGAGCTCTTACCAAGCTGTATTTTCACCCTTGCGTCCTCGGACGTGGCCGTGTTCACACGATCTGTGTGTCAACATGCTCTTCAGTGGCTGTTTTGGGTGCGAGCATCACGAGAACCGAACACCTTGATAACAGCACAGGATAAAAAGCCACATTTTAGGAGCAAATTGTTGATGACATGGTTTAAAGTGTACTGCATGCTGTCTACTATGTTTAAAAGCATTCATTGTTAACGATAAACATTGTTGTGACCTCATTATGTTGCATGTCTAATACGGCGAGTATACTGCAAAATATCATGAGTCATATATTAATGTCACATGCACGTAAAATACATATATATTCTCTGAAGGCTGTCAGTCTGAAATACAGTCAATGCACTTTTTTTAATTAGTAATCAGATCTGGCACATGAACGAGTATGAGTCATTCTTGTTCATTTACCGAGTGCTGATGTTCACAACAAAGGCCATCATCACTGTAACAAGATCCTCAAGTCTGTCTGACCGTCCATCCATCTATAGATCCATCTCTCTGCGAGTTGATTTCCCTGCTTTTGTAACCCTGATAATCATTATGCAAAGACACACATGCAGAAGGATTATGTTACACTCTAATACTAGTCATAAATGATAACTTCATTTGATTCTTTTTTCATACCCTTTAGTGTGCAATACAAGAATCCCACTTTATGTTTAATATTGAAAGCATTTCCGATTCCATCACATTTGGGAGTGTGAAAATCAAGTTCATTTTGTATCTGTCAGATGCAGCTGAAAACTCAAGATGACGACAAGTCATTCCAAACCTTCCTTTCTTCAGGAATGATGAACGATGTTCACAATGCTCTTTTTCATTCAATGCGAGCATACTGTGACCAGTGACCGTCGCGATCGCTTCACTCCGGCCGTTAATATTATTGGCACCAAATTTGGTGCAACATCTTTTGAGGGCGAGTGAATTAATTCTCATTTTGGGGTGAAATATTTAGTAAATTAATGAGAAAACAGCCTTTTTTTTGGTCTAACTCCGTTATTAACGCATCCTCGTGTAACCACTAAACAAAATTGAACCCTCCTTCTGTTTGTTTTTAATGAACTCAGTGATGGAAATGTATTTGAGTAAATATTACAGAAACATTACAGAAGATTGTACAGCCTTACTTTTTTCAATGAAACGTTACATACTAAAGCTTAAAGTCAACATGAAATCAAAACAAAGTCTTTTCTTTTTTTCTTGATTATTGATTATCTTTTTGTGAACAATTCATCATGTTACGTTGAAGATGAAAATGTTTTTCCTCACAATAATAATAATAATAATTTAATCCATCTCCCATCCAAAAACAAAAAACAAAAAAATAAAATTACATACAAGAACAAATACAACAGAAAAAAGGTGCAAAACTAATACTATACTAATAATAGCCTACTATATAAAAATTGTAAACAAATGAAACTTGGGTATAGTCCATCATATGAATTAAATATACATTGATTCTTATTAAAGTTACTGAAGTTATTCAGTGAAGAGCAATGAATTATTCTCAATTTCTTTTGTCGTTTGATTAACATTAAATGAAAGACAGGTTTATTAGGCTGCTGTCACTTTAAGACCGAATGCACAGATCTAATATACTGACACACATTGATCACGTTCCCAAGTGTCTATGTTCACTTAAAACACAACCGACTGAACTCGCCATTTTGACATATTTTGTGTGCATTTGTCGATTTAAGTGCACGCCCGAACTTGTGTACTTTGCGTATAGGCTGAATAAAAGAGTAAGCTAAAAGTCCCTGGATGAACTACTACTTCTGGTGAGATTCTGAAGTGTGCATACGATCGACACTTTACTATCCCATGAGGCCACGGGAGGGGATTTATGAATGGCAGTAAAGCGATGCAACTGACACTGGAAGGTCACATGATAATGACAACATGGCAAATGTAGTATGTTTAGCAGTTGTGAAGTAATTACTAGGGCTGGGACAATAATCGATACATCGCGAATTGAGAAATGATTCTGGATCGATTTTTAGATTTTCTGAATGCATCGTGATTCTCTCTCAGATCGATTCTGAGCTTAGTTTTTAACAACAGATGCTTGCTTTCAATTCCTTACACACTCCACTAGAACTTCTATAAAATAATCATTCATTCCCAAACACCAATAAAGTCACATTAATCTCACGTCATAAAAGCATTCTGAGGTGCAAGAACATTCTCAGACTCAGTCGAACGCACGAGTGCTCTTCTTCATGAGCATTTGAACGTGTGGTTATAAACTAGTCTAGAGCACCATTTGCTGTTAGAAACTGATCTCAGAATCAATGCGAGAGAGAATCGAGATGCATTCGGAAAATCTCAGAATCAATTGATTTATTGTCCCAGCCCAAGTAATTACTTATTCAAAATAAATACCTCAAACGAGTATGCGATTTTGAATGCATCCCTAGATTGAAAGATGCTATTGAACAATGTTCACCATTTGTTTACTAGAGCTGAGACAATACATGATTCTGTATCGATTCGGAGATTTTCCGAATGCATCGCGATTCCCTCTCAAATCGATTGTGAGTTCAATTTTTAACAGCAGATGGCACTGCGTGATTTAGAAGCAGCCGTACTCTGCTTGCTTCCAATTCCTTACACACTCCACTAGAGCCTTCTGTAAAATAATCATTCATAAAGTTCGAAAAGGTTGAAGTGAATTAAAAGGGTGTTTGCAGTGGTCTGTTTACATTAATCTCACGTCATAAAAGCATTCTGAGGTGCAAACATTCTCAGACTAAGTCAAATGCACGAGGACTCTTCTTCATGAGCAATTGAGTGTGCTGTTAAAAACTAACCTAGAGCGCCATCTGCTGTTTAAAACTAATCTCAGAATCAATGCGAGAGAGAATCACGATGCATTCGGAAAATCTCAGAATTGATTTACGCATCAATTTATTGTCCCAGCCCAGGTAATTACTTATTCAAAATAAATACCTCAAACGAGTATGCGATTTTGAACACATCTCTATATTGAAATATGCTATTGAACAATGTTCACCATTTGTTTACTAGGGCTGGGACAATAAATGATTCTGTATTGATTCGGAGATTTTCTCTCTCGAATTGATTTGGAGTTTAGTTTTTAACAGTAGATGACGCTGCTTGCTTCCAATTCCTTACACACTCCACTAGAACCTTCTATAAAATAATCATTCACTCCCAAACACCAATAAAGTCACATTAATCTCACGTCATAAAAGCATTCTGAGGTGCAAGTTCATTCTCAGACTCAGTCGAACGCACGAGTGCTCTTCTTCATGAGCATTTGAACATGTGGTTAAAAACCAGTCTAGAGCACCATTTGCTGTTAAAAACTGATCTCAGAATCAATGCGAGAGAGAATCGAGATGCATTCGGAAAATCTCAGAATCGATTGATTTATTGTCCCAGCCCAAGTAATTACTTATTCAAAATAAATACCTCAAACGAGTATGCGATTTTGAACGCATCTCTATATTGAAATATGCTATTGAACAATGTTCACCATTTGTTTACTAGGGCTGGGACAATAAATGATTCTGTATTGATTCGGAGATTTTCCGAATGCATCGCGATTCTCTCTCGAATTGATTTGGAGTTTAGTTTTTAACAGTAGATGGCGCTGCTTGCTTCCAATTCCTTACACACTCCACTAGAAACTTCTATAAAATAATCATTCATAAAGTCACATTAATCTCACATCAGAAAAGCATTCTGAGGTGCAAGAACATTCTCAGACTCAGCCGAACGCACGAGTGCTCTTCTTCATGAGCATTTGAACATGTGCTTAAAAACTAGCCTAGAGTCCGTCAAATCCGGCTCCATACGTCACGCAATGCCCACTTTTCCCAAACCAGTCCATTCCAGATGTATAAAATGAAGCCCCACTCTACATTTCTGCAGGCGTTAAGGAAGTGGAATTGACGATGTGGTTTCATGTGATCTTTAACAGACGCTCGCTCGCATCTACCTGAAGTCATTGAGTTCATTTAACTTCTCTATTGCTTATTTCATTGCGAGACAATTAAAGTGCGAGCTCAGATGAACCGTGCAAATAGAAACCTGCCTGAAACTCTCAACAAAACACAATAAACGCTGCAGAAAGAGCTTCTGGTGTGGTTTTGCAGAGAGCTCAGGAGAGCAATCACTGGTTATGAAAGGATATGCTGCTCTCTGCAAGTCATTTAATTAGACTGAATGCTTGTTTCACTTTCTCTAATGAAACACAATAAGACTTGTGTGGCACGGATCCGTTTTGTAGCCTTTTTTTTGACTGTGGGTTAAAAAACAAATCTAAATCTAATGAGATGAAAACACACACAGACCTCTCTCTATGCTTTTCTGTCGTGTTTTTTTCCCTTTCCTTCCAACCAAAGCTTAAATAAGTCCCATCATCTCCATGACAACCGATGCGCCGGCAACATAGAAACATATTAATGTAAAACCATGGCAACGTTTTCCAATTGAATTAAGCAGCACCTGTGCACATTACAGAAGGAGATAAAAGAGCGGAGCGCTGGTGGAGCTGTTACACACAGCTGTGCCCACACGCCTTCAACTTCCACCATTATTCTCCAACAAATCCAACGTTTTGTGTTGTTTATATTCACATATGTCCGGAGTGCCTTATATAAGACCAAAGACGTGAGATCTTCTTCAGGTTGTGGTGAATGCGATGGGGATAATTCATCTATAGTGTATCATTTCACTTGAGTCAAGTGTTGCTGATGTGGCAAATAATGAGTGAATGTCAGATCTTCAGATGTTGTGGTCTGGATAATCACGGAGAGTATAATAATCAGAGAGAGAGAGAGAGATGAGCATCACATAAGACAATAGAAAGAGAGGAGATGACTGTGCCATTTATATATATATATATATATATATATATATATATATATATATAAAATACATGCAATTATAATAAAAAAATTTAATAATATTTATGTAATTAATATTTTAATATATATGCAAAATATTACAAAATTAATATATGGAAATTTTATTTCTAATGTATAAATAAACATATGCATATTTTTTATTTAATGCAAAATATTTTGTTGCACATCAGCAGAAATGAAAAATTTGAAAAAAATGTAAATGTATAATTTTTTTTATTTTTTCTAATTAAAATCTTTTTACATATATATATATAATACAAATTTAATTATGTATATAATATATATAATTATTTAACATTTTAATATATATACTACAAAATATTACAAAATGTGTGTATACATTTTGAAATATATATATATACATATATTAATTCAAAATGTATATATATATATATATATATAAAAAAAAATTATGATTTTCTATTTAATACACAACACTTTGATGCATATATTAGCAGCAGAACTGATGAATTAGAAACAAAATTAATAAATAAAAATATTGCATGTTGACTGGAAGCATTTTATAAGGAATAGAAATACTGTACATTTTCAATGTGACAACACTTCGACACTCGACGACTTTTGAAGAAGCCTTAATGTGTGTGTGTGTGTGTGTATAGAAAAGAGTATATTTCCAGGTCCTCCATTCAATGTTTTATTATCCAGCTCTGGAACAACAGTATCTCTCCATCAGTAATGAGTCAAGCACACAGTCACCTTCACATTACAGCAGCATCTCTCATACAAACTAAAGGAGATGGAGAGAGCTTTCAAGCTAAAGATCTCATACCCACCTACATCTCGACCACAGTGTAATTGCTGAATGTTATGTTCCACATGCTGAAAAATAACAGCTGTATCTTATGAATATTTATGATAAATATAGCTATTGGTGATAAATATTTAATTGTAGCTCTTTCAGAGGCCTGTTCATTTGCACAGACTGAGAGAGGCCTGTTTATTATCTATCTATCTATCTATCTATCTATCTATCTATCTGACTATCTATCTGTCTCGCTGTTATCATCACTGTTTTAAGGGGCGTGTCCGCTGTGAGACTTCAGTGTAAACTCCCACTGCTGTGATTGGCTGACATCTTTGCATATGAAATAGCTGAGTATTACTCTCTCAAAAACATTTAGCATGTTTTTTCTATCACTGCTCTCAAGGTTTACCAATCATGAAGTGTTTATTGTAGCATTGCACTTAAATCTACGGTATTATATTTAGATCGTGGCATGAAAGGTTGCAGTGATGATCGTTGTAGTCGATCACAGACATGTTGTTGAGCGCATGAATGCAGTGATCTCGTCATTGCAACTCAATTTCTGAATGCTTTCCTCGCAACTAACATGATGTAAGTAAGAGATTCGTTGAATAAAATGGGAGTTTTGGCGCGAGTCACTGATAAACTGTTTGATTGACAGCTCATGCGATTGTAAAGGGAGCGTTTTTGCATTGCTTTCTATATAGCATCGTTTAGATAAACAACGTGAAGAAGATCTGACTGTACATGAATTATTAATATCAGATCAGGCATTAGAATTAACACAGTTGTCGAACTAGTCCATATCGTAAAAGTATGTTTGATTTATGCGATTGATTTACCAAAGAATCCACATTGAAATGTAGCGAATACAAATAAATAAAGCTGAACTGAGACATTCACATTGTTGAGAATATATAACCATAATCCTAGCATTATGATCCTTTGAAAGGCCATGTTATTTTAGTCCTGTATCGCTCTTCTCTCCTCCTCATCTCACTAACGCACCTGTGGGCGGGGCTAACGCTGCAATGATGAAGTAGGCGTTGATTTCTTCTGCGGAGGCGGAGTTTCACCCATCAATGACAGGACCAGTCATTGGCTGGGCCTAGTGTCAATCAAAGCTTTTTTTGGACTAACAAGGAAGTTTTCAGCTCTAAAGCTCACAGGATATTCTTATAGTACGATGAACTCGAATATATCAAAAGCTCAAGGAAGAGTTGATTTCTCAATTCACGACTCTATAAAGTGGCACCTATTAACCGATTAGAGATGCGTTTCATTAGGAATAAACAACACGCTTGAGGAATTTTCATAGACATCTCATCTGTTTACCCAGTGTTTGTTGCTAACGCTGGCGCTGGTCCTAAACCAGAGATGAGTCCACAATGATCCAGATAGAAAGAGAGAGAGAGAGAGAGACCAGTGTGGTAACATAATCGTGTGAGATAAAAGGAAAATCCTGTTACGCACACTAACACACAGCTTACATCAAGAGCCAAGAGAGAAATGGGAAAAATGTACTTCTGATAAAAAAAAGCCATGTTACTCTTAAAACATTAATGCCTCAATGAAAGCTTCCAACACTTTCCGAACACCCTCCTCTCTGAATCCATAAGCAGGGGCCGCGCGCATAATGGTGAAAAACAACACTTCCTCCCCCCTCACTTTCTCTCTCGCTCACTAAAAAGCCTGATGGCTTTGTGTATCATGTTTTTCAACCTTCTCCTTTCAATCCTGAGTTCGACTTTATGTTTTTCAGATTCTCCTCTTATTTTTTTTTTTTCCTCTTCCTCTTCTTACTTCCTGTGAGTCAGCCGTTAGGGAGGAAATACCATCCAGCTGAACTTTATTTCTAATGCAAAAACAGGTTTTAATGCGCAACCCTCCAAACAAAGGCAGGAATCCGCCGCAATGTTTTCTCGTCGGCTCTTGTGAATTCCTGTACACCTACTTCATTTGTAGGGCTATTCAAAGGCAAAGTGCAGTTAGCGAGGTTGTGTAACCTTTGCTTATTTAAGTGTGTCATGAGCTGAAAGTAGCTTATGTAACTTTACTAGATGGCAACAATCTGTAGTCCACTGCGCTATAACGCCACATGCGCTCTGACAGCCTAACTAAAACGATATTTCTCCTCGCTCATCAAAAGAACAACTTGCTTGCTTCGTCTCGTCTCATTTGGTTGTTCGTGTTGCAGTAGGTAACAGCTTTGCTGTGGAAGTGTGTCATTTACTTCACCTAAAAATGAAAATTCACCTTCATGGGGCTCGATGTTTGGGTGAATGTTCACACTAAAGTAAGTGCAATTTGGTACAGAAGCTGTGAAGCTCCAAAAACACACCATGAAAATAGTCTGTGGGACACGCCGTGATCTGCTCTCATGTCGCACATATTCAAATACGGCACATGCAAAAAATTTATTTCTGTCTTGTTTTCTAGTACAAATAATCGAAACATTCTTAAATCAAGATACATTTACTGGAGATGATTGAAGATATTAAGCCTTATTTTCTGAAAAAAAGTTAAAAATGCTGGTTAAAAACAACCCAAGTTGGGCTGAAAATGGACAAACCCAGCGGTTGGGTTTAAATGTTTGATCAACATGCTGAGTAGTTTTATTTAACTCAACTATTGTTTAAAAATGACTATACTATGACTTAAAATGAACCCAAAAATGAAAACTAGAGGCAACAATAATAATCAGGTGAACATTATAATAACCAATTTAATGTTTATTGTTTAATTATTATTCATTAAACTAAACATTAAACATAATAATAAATGTTAATTTCCAACATATTTTGGGTTCATTTTAAGCAACTAATACAGTAATTTTTAAACAATAGTTGAGTTAAATAAAACTACCCAGCAGGTTGATCAAATATTTAACCCAACCGCTGGGTTTGTCCATTTTCAACCCAACTTGGGTCGTTTTTAACCCAGTATTTTTTAAGAGTGTACTTTTGACACATTTTTCAAAAATCAAAACTTAATACTTTAAGTAATTTTGCTTTTTTAGTTAGTGCATCTTGATTTAAGAATGCTTAAGAGAGAAATTAATTCATACCACTCTAAAAATATTCATCAACTTAAAAACTTTTTGTTTTTGTCTTCAGTTTTTAAGTAAAATCAAATTGAGTTTCAACTCATTTTTGCAGTTATATTAGACAGATTTATTTAAAAAATGAGGTTGAAAATGGTTAAATTAATTGAAAAATATTTGTTGGCATGGGTCCATGACTTATTGATCGTATAATTTTTTACAATGTACAGGTACGGAATGATAAGATGGTGAGTCAGTTGTCATTTTTGGTTGAACTTTTTTCCTTTAGTTTCTTAAAGGAGTAGTTCACTTCAATCTCCTGATAATTCACTCTCCTCCATGTCATCTAAGATGTTCATGTCTTTCTTTCTTCAGTCGAAAAGAAATGAAGGAACTCATTCTCCATATAGTGGACTTCAATGGGGTTCAACGGGTTGATGGTCCAAATGTCAGTTTCAAAGGATCTACATGATCCCAGACGAGGAATAAGAGTCTGATCTAGAGAAACCATCACACATTTTATACAAAAATGAACATTACATACTTTTTAACCACAAATGCTCGTCTTGCACTGCTCTGATGCGCCACACATTACGTCATCACGTTGGAAAGGTCACGTGACGTAAGAGGAAGGAATGCGGTGGGGCGAAAAACTCATTTTCTCCTTCAACTTCAAAATCATCCGACATCATTGTTTTACTTTTTTTTGTAAAGGCGTTTGACTTCGTCTTTGTACCTTTCCAGCATGATGACGTAATGCGTGGCGCATCAGAGCAGTGCAAGACGAGCATTTGTGGTTAAAAAGTATATTTTTGTATAAAATGTGCAATGGTTTCTCTAGATCAGACTCTTATTCCTCGTCTGGATCATGTAGATCTTTGAAGCTGCACTGAAACTGACATTTGGACCCTGTTGAACCCCATTGAAGTCCACTATATGGAGAACAATCCTGGAATGTTTTCCTTCATTTCTTTTCGACTGAAGAAAGAAAGACATTTGGACATCTTGGATGACATTATCAGGAAATTTGAATTCTGAAGTGAAGTAATGCTTTAACGGACCAGATACAGTGAGTTTAATAGGGTTTAGATACGTGTTTCTTCCTCAAATGTGCTGTTTTTGAGGAATGGGATGAAATGTTGACATCTTGGGGAGAGATTTTTCTTTGGCTCTGGAGAACATTGTGATGTTGTCAAGATAAACCTGTCATTCTTTATTCTTCTAGATGAACTGCTGGAATATTGCCGACGCATTACATAACCCGCGCGGCATTCCTTCCAGCCGTTCGGATGTGCAGAGAGTGGATTCTGTCCCGATAGCATCTGAGGTTGAGCTGTATTGTGGCTTGTTAGCGGATCAATTGTAATTTGGTTTGAATCCTTATAATGTAGAAGAGAAATTTTGGAGAGA
>CM076074.1:32797500-32802500 GCA_038088235.1 Zacco platypus | reverse complement strand
AATTAGATATTTTATTTAAGTTAATTGCCAAGGCGACATAAGTTGAAGTATTAAAAGCTAAAACTTAAATAAATTTAAGCTAAATAGAAAAACAAAAAATCGCTATAATAGCATTTTAATAATAATAAAGTAACACTGCCTAGCAACAGCATAGCAACAGCCTGATAATAATTAATTATTTTTTTAATTGTTTTTGAAACTATTTAAAACAAAGCTGAAATAAAACAATAATTTTTATAATTGAAATAAAGCTGGCATAAAATAAATAAATAAACAAAATAACATAAAATAAAATAAAAAAAGATATTTGATGGAAAAAATAATGAAAATTAGATGTGTTACCTTGGCAACAAACTGCAATAAAAAGTCAAAGTACTGAAATTACTAAATCTAAAACTGAAATTTAAATGTAAGCTAAAAAGAAATATAAAAATAAAAACTATAGAAAATGACAAAAGCACATAACAAAATCACTGAAACAAAAATTCAAATAAAACCTGAAAATATAAAAATAAAACTAATCCAAAATAATAATAAACACTATAATAGCTTATAAATAATACTAAAATAACACTGCAAGTTCATAGTAATACCCTGATAATAATTTGTTTGAAATGTTTTTTAAATAATTTTGGTAATTAAAATAAAATAATAAAATAAAATAGGTGAAAAATAAAATAAAATAAGATAAAAAATACTAAAAATAATACTAAAACTGAAATACAAATAAATTAAAGCTAAATAGAAATGTACATGTAAATAATAATAAAATGACAAAAAGCATTTAGAATTAAAATAAAAACTGAAAATATAAAAATAAAAGCTAATTCAAATTAATAATACACACTATAATAACCTTGGCTGTAAACACTAATAATCAGATGTGAGTGTCTGATTTGTGTATTATCTGTAAGATGACTTGTTTTCCCTCTTCCTCCTCCATCTTCCTCCTCCTCAGGTGACCTTTTCTCTTTCATCCTCCATGTTTGGTAAAGGTCACACTTGTTGTGATTCCTCCATGTGGATCTGATGCGAACGAGGAGCCCTGTAATGTACAAGTATGTCCGTGATGCTGTCAAAAACACGGAAAGGCCAAATCATCATGATGAGGTTTATGATTACTTATTAACATTTGCGTTTCTTTTCTCTTGTAGGGACTGACAGCTTATAATATCATCCTAACAGCAAACTCTGCATTTCACGGAGCGATGTGAGCGTTTGCAGGCCTCTGATCCAGAGAAGATGGACACACACCAGAGTCACATGATGTTCTGCTGTGATGCTCAATGTGCACATGCTGAGAGAGCATTAGGGAGGATCACATTCACTTCATCGCGGCACACTTTACAGAGATGTTCTTACAAACTCTCCTTTTCAGTTGAATCGCACGTCCCGAAATGAATCAGCTCCCCAAAAACAAGTCGCGGGTCATTTCGAATGCATAATGCATTATTATTTTGATAGATGCATTTATTTTTTCATTCTGTATTTTGGCAGAAATGTCTCTTTAATTTCAATGGTTTTGGGTGTTTAGCAGCCAGGCGGTTTTAAACCAAATTCAAGATAACTATTAAAAAGATAAACTTTTATAACTTTTATAAATGTTCTCATTTCCATTTGAATCTCATGTCAGAGAATCTCGGCTGGTGGAACGGGTCCCAAAAAACATGCCGTTTTTGTGCGTGTCCCTTTAAATGCAAATGAGCTGCTGCTCCCCGCACCCTTTCCAGAAAAGTTCATCCTTACATTGTTCAAACCGGAGTCGACACTGATGGAGAAACTCAGGAAGAAGTTCCAACTTTTAGGCGTTTCTGAACGGTTAGTGGATAAATTGATGTAGTTGCTGTGGAGTTGATCAACTCATCACTAGCATGTGTCGTCACGTTCATCTTTTTTCCTCGAATCGACCCTCGTTTGTGAAGCAAAGATTACTCAAGTTCTGTAACTTAATCTAAATACTTTGGAATACTAATAAGTATGTAACACACAAAAAAATTTCTCACAATTTTTTCCTCAGTATTACGTGTTATAAAGTTGCAATTTTGAGTTATAAACTCAATTTTCCAGAAAAATATCAGAATTGTGAGATATAAACTTGCAATTTCAAGAAAAATCATCAGGCAATTCAGAATTTAATAACTTGCAATTGTGAGATTGTATCTTGCAATTGCTGGGAAAAAAATCAGAATTGTGAGATAAAAAGTCACAATTATCTTTTTCCTTTTTCACTGCGTCGCAAAACATGAAAACAGCCGTGGATTATCCAGGTAACGACATGTCTGTTGAGATTCAAGGGGCAATTTTTTTTAATTCAGTCATGCGTTATGTGAAATAGCTGATTCAGGACAGTACTAAATAAAAATATAATTCTTATGATCCCTCTTATTTTGTTAAAATTATTAAAGTGCTGCATATTCTGCAAGGGGTATGAAGCAGAACTGTAGTTTATGATGCTTTTTCAGACGGTCAGAGTCAGAGAATCACCAATCGCTGTTTAAATGACATTAAAACTCAAAGTAATCACTTTGGTAATCTAAAACACTTTTCAGATGTAACTGTAATCTGATTACCACCCATTTAAAATGAAATACAGTTACTCAAATTTTGTATTTTAAATACTAAGCATGTATTTCGTTACTCCCCAACCCTGGTCATTATGTAAATGATTTGACTGTGTCTGCGTTCTTTAATTTAGTAGATCACGTGCAAAACTTGCCATCGGAGCATTTGTGGAATGTGCACTCAAGTATGGAAGCCCATTCCCGCCACTGTTGAGAAAAAAAAATATTCCATAAGTCATAATAATGACTTATTTATCTCATTATTATGAGAAAATTCTCATTATTATGAGAAAAGTTTCTAAAAAAGAAATTAATTTTTTTGTGATTAAGTTAAAGAAGCTAAGTCATTATTATGAGATGTTAAGTCATTATTATGAGATACTAAGTCATTATTATGATAAAGTTTCTCATTATTATGAGATACTAAGTCATTATTATGAGATGTTAAGTCATTATTATGAGATACTAAGTCATTATTATGAGAAAAGTTTCTCATTATTATGAGATGCTAAGTCATTATTATGAGATGTTAAGTCATTATTATGAGAAAGTTTCTCATTATTATGAGATACTAAGTCATTATTATGAGATACTAAGTCATTATTATGAGATGTTAAGTCATTATTATGAGATACTAAGTCATTATTATGAGATGTTAAGTCATTATTATGAGATACTAAGTCATTATTATGAGAAAAGTTTCTCATTATTATGAGATACTAAGTCATTATTATGAGATGTTAAGTCATTATTATGAGATACTAAGTCATTATTATGAGATACTAAGTCATTATTATGAGAAAAGTTTCTCATTATTATGAGATACTAAGTCATTATTATGAGATACTAAGTCATTATTATGAGAAAAGTTTCTCATTATTATGAGATACTAAGTCATTATTATGAGATGTTAAGTCATTATTATGAGATACTAAGTCATTATTATGAGAAAAGTTTCTCATTATTATGAAATACTAAGTCATTATTATGAGATGTTAAGTCATTATTATGAGAAAAGTTTCTCATTATTATGAGCTGTTAAGTCATTATTATGAGATACTAAGTCATTATTATGAGAAAGTTTCTCATTATTATGACTTACGGAATATTTTTTTTTTTCTCATCAGTGGCGGGAACGGGCTTCCACACTCAAGCTTCATTACTCGTTTAGTAAATCTGGCCCTTAGATGTGTTTTGTGTGTTTTTCGCTGCATCCAATGCTGATGACGGCGCATACTCCAATCACATCGATGAGATTGAGCTCATAATCATATAGCAACAATAATTATAGTAAAATATATTCATAGAAACATCTTGTGCAGTTCATGTTGACAATGTTGTGCGACATTGAAAACATGGAGACGTCACTGAAAAAATGAGTATGTGAATGATGGCGGTAAAAAGAACTGAAAACTGCATGTAAACAGGAGTGAAGAGGTTTGCTCGTGTCATGTGATCATCTTACTCTGATCTTTGGAAATTACTTCCGCACATGTAATCATAGTCATTTTCTATTTGAATTACATGTGAGTGAATCTCAACTGGTGAATCAGATCCTAAAAATGGCTCAAAATCAATACTAAATGCATATAAAAGGATGAATAATCATGCATTTGAAAGCAAAATAAACTTCATTAGGTATTTGGGATTTCAGCAGCCGATAATTATTAGAGCATGGAGTTTCAATGCTGTAAAGGACATTTTTATTTACTCTCATATGATAAACAATTGTGGAAGCACTTGATGTCTAGAGCACGATTTGGAACAAAACCAGTTGCTTTCTGCGACTTACAATTATCAAAAGACTGATGCACTAATAATTACAATCAAAATTCACCATGCTATTGTTCTGGAAAACTGTCTTGGCTAACTGTGTACTTACTTCAAACCTGTTGTTGAGATGCGAGTACACTGCAATTATGTGTAATTATGACTAGCTCATTATAATGCGCAGTGTAAGTCTAGATTGTGTCTCTTAGCGAACGCGGTCACCGCATTATGAATAAAGCTATTGTGGAATGTTGCCCAAACATCTCGAATCGCACGAGTTGTCCAGACAATGTGACGGATTGAACCCGTACTCGCGTTACTCTCAGAAACCCGAGAGCCATTGAAAGATCAGATGAAGTTTGTCAATCACACAGAGTGCCTATAAAACACTAGATTTGCAGCAGCGACGGGCCGCTCTGTGTCGGCGGGTTTTGTCTCGTTGTCGATGTTTAAGGCGAACGTCAGCTTTTCTGTTGCCCAGAGCTCGTGTTAGTGATCTGAAACACTAAGTGTAGAAATATACATAGTTCATTCATTTATTGTTGTATTTTTGTAAGATTTTCCCATTTAATCATGCTCATATTATATTATTAGCAATAATATACACCTATTTATTCATTATTATTCTTTTGTATTCTTAACTGTAATATGTATGTTGTTTGTAATTTA
>CM076074.1:32780000-32792500 GCA_038088235.1 Zacco platypus | reverse complement strand
ATCGAGCGAACTAAATAGTAAATCGTGAGCGTGATTTAGCATATCGAGCGAACTAAATAGTAAATCGTGCGCCTGATTTAGCGAATCAAGCGAACTAAATAGTAAATCATTTGCCTGATTTAGCATATCGAGCGAACTAAATAGTAAATCGTGAGCGTGATTTAGCATATCGAGCGAACTAAATAGTAAATCGTGCGCCTGATTTAGCGAATCGAGCGAACTAAATAGTAAATCGTGCGCCTGATTTAGCGAATCGAGCAAACTAAATAGTAAATCGTGTGCGTGATTTAGCATATCGAGCGAACTAAATAGTAAATCATTTGCCTGATTTAGCATATCGAGCGAACTAAATAGTAAATCGTGAGCGTGATTTAGCATATCGAGTGAACTAAATAGTAAATCGTGCGCCTGATTTAGCGAATCAAGCGAACTAAATAGTAAATCATTTGCCTGATTTAGCATATCGAGCGAACTAAATAGTAAATCGTGAGCGTGATTTAGCATATCGAGCGAACTAAATAGTAAATCGTGCGCCTGATTTAGCGAATCGAGCGAACTAAATAGTAAATCGTGCGCCTGATTTAGCGAATCGAGCGAACTAAATAGTAAATCGTGCGCCTGATTTAGCGAATCATACGAACTAAATAGTAAATCGTGCGCCTGATTTAGCGAATCGAGCGAACTAAATAGTAAATCGTGCGCCTGATTTAGCGAATCGAGCGAACTAAATAGTAAATCGTGCGCCTGATTTAGCGAATCGAGCGAACTAAATAGTAAATCGTGAGCGTGATTTAGCATATCGAGCGAACTAAATAGTAAATCGTGTGCCTGATTTAGCGAATCGAGCGAACTAAATAGTAAATCGTGTGCCTGATTTAGCGAATCGAGCGAACTAAATAGTAAATTGTGTGCGTGATTTAGCGTATCGAGCGAACTAAATAGTAAATCGTGAGCGTGATTTAGCATATCGAGCGAACTAAATAGTAAATCGTGTGCGCGAACTAAATAGTAAATCGTGTGCGCGATTTAGCGAATCGAAGGAACTAAATAGTAAATCGTGTGCCTGATTTAGCGAATCGAAGGAACTAAATAGTAAATCGTGAGCGTGATTTAGCATATCGAGCGAACTAAATAGTAAATCGTGTGCCTGATTTAGCGAATCGAGCGAACTAAATAGTAAATCAGGAGTGTGATTTAGCGAATCGAGCGAACTAAATAGTAAATCGTGTGCGTGATTTAGCGAATCGTACGAACTAAATAGTAAATCGTGAGCGTGATTTAGCGAATCGAGCAAACTAAATAGTAAATCGTGTGCGTGATTTAGCATATCGAGCGAACTAAATAGTAAATCATTTGCCTGATTTAGCATATCGAGCGAACTAAATAGTAAATCGTGAGCGTGATTTAGCATATCGAGCGAACTAAATAGTAAATCGTGCGCCTGATTTAGCGAATCAAGCGAACTAAATAGTAAATCATTTGCCTGATTTAGCATATCGAGCGAACTAAATAGTAAATCGTGAGCGTGATTTAGCATATCGAGCGAACTAAATAGTAAATCGTGCGCCTGATTTAGCGAATCGAGCGAACTAAATAGTAAATCGTGCGCCTGATTTAGCGAATCGAGCAAACTAAATAGTAAATCGTGTGCGTGATTTAGCATATCGAGCGAACTAAATAGTAAATCATTTGCCTGATTTAGCATATCGAGCGAACTAAATAGTAAATCGTGAGCGTGATTTAGCATATCGAGTGAACTAAATAGTAAATCGTGCGCCTGATTTAGCGAATCAAGCGAACTAAATAGTAAATCATTTGCCTGATTTAGCATATCGAGCGAACTAAATAGTAAATCGTGAGCGTGATTTAGCATATCGAGCGAACTAAATAGTAAATCGTGCGCCTGATTTAGCGAATCGAGCGAACTAAATAGTAAATCGTGCGCCTGATTTAGCGAATCGAGCGAACTAAATAGTAAATCGTGCGCCTGATTTAGCGAATCATACGAACTAAATAGTAAATCGTGCGCCTGATTTAGCGAATCGAGCAAACTAAATAGTAAATCGTGCGCCTGATTTAGCGAATCGAGCGAACTAAATAGTAAATCGTGCGCCTGATTTAGCGAATCGAGCGAACTAAATAGTAAATCGTGCGCCTGATTTAGCGAATCGAGCGAACTAAATAGTAAATCGTGAGCGTGATTTAGCATATCGAGCGAACTAAATAGTAAATCGTGTGCCTGATTTAGCGAATCGAGCGAACTAAATAGTAAATCGTGTGCCTGATTTAGCGAATCGAGCGAACTAAATAGTAAATTGTGTGCGTGATTTAGCGTATCGAGCGAACTAAATAGTAAATCGTGAGCGTGATTTAGCATATCGAGCGAACTAAATAGTAAATCGTGTGCGCGAACTAAATAGTAAATCGTGTGCGCGATTTAGCGAATCGAAGGAACTAAATAGTAAATCGTGTGCCTGATTTAGCGAATCGAAGGAACTAAATAGTAAATCGTGAGCGTGATTTAGCATATCGAGCGAACTAAATAGTAAATCGTGTGCCTGATTTAGCGAATCGAGCAAACTAAATAGTAAATCGTGTGCGTGAACTAAATAGTAAATCGTGTGCGTGAACTAAATAGTAAATCGTGTGCGCGATTTAGCGAATCGAAGGAACTAAATAGTAAATCGTGTGCCTGATTTAGCGAATCGAGCGAACTAAATAGTAAATCGTGTGCATGATTTAGTAAATCAAAGGAATGAAATAATAAATAGTGTGCACGATTTAGCGAATCGAACGAACAAAATAGTAAATTCTGCACTTGATTTAGTAAATTGAGGGAATGAATTAGTAAATAGTGCGCATTTACTTTTTTCCCCCTGCATGTCATGTGCGGGGCTCCACATAAACTGCATTAAAATTCCAAAAATAATTATATTTCGATTGTTTCCGAACAGGTTTCCACATCACGTTTTGCAATTGGTCGACATACAGATAATAACAGTTGTTTCTATGTCGGCCTGGGTTGCGTTTCCTGTACAACCACGTTACTCGCTGCTTCACAACCACAGTACGATGTATCGTCAAACAAATATTGTATTGTTGCATTACAATACCATATTTTTGCAAACTTGCCGTTCAGCCATGTTGGTGAATGACGTCACGCAGGTGGTGCAGTAAAAACGTTTTTAAATGAATCCGTTTGAGATCTAATTAATGCTAGATTTTTTGCGATAAATTCCGGACGTGGCATCTGAAGACTAATTTTAATTTTTCTCATCGGCTCGTTCTTACGTACCAGAGCACGCTCGCACATGCGCGCTCTTCAAAAACGGTGCTTGAAATCTAACAAACTAAAATATGTAAATGACATTTGTATATATTCGAAAAAAATATATATGTACATTGCACTTAATGTCAGCTTGCTAATTTTGCTCAAGATAACGATTAATTAAGTACTCACGTTATAAAAACAAGAAACTCTGATCGTTCAAATCGTTGAACTACGTTAGTAACGACGGAACTTGCGAAAATGCATCCCAGATCAGTTTTGAAACACCACAGAATCACAATGTTGGGGAATCAGCTTCTTTCTTGTGATTTTTGGGTGAAATCCAGACAAGTTTTGTGAGATTCAGTCAATTAAAGTGGTCGTGGTAATTGGTATCTGGGGGTCGTTGGGTTGCAGCTTATCAGTCCTTCATAAACAAATCTTTGCACTAGCAAAGTTTTTTTGTCCCTGCTCTTTGTTGAACACAAGAGGATGCTGGGAAGGGAGGCACTACACATTCCAAAGCCATGATGCAATGGAATCCTGAGCCTGTTAACCCCTAAATATACACACACACACGGATACATAAAACATGCATGTGCATGCATATAAATGCAATGCATGAACTCGTGTGTTCTCTGTTTCTCTCTAGCGAGCATCTACTCCACATGCCTGTTGAGTTCTCCATCTGTGGCTTTTATTAAACAAGTTCCCACCCCAGGACCCTCTCCAACACACTCACACTAACTGCATGTGGTACAATAAGCATGTTGACACGCACACAGTCGTGGAGAGACAACAAGTGTCCAACTGCGATGACAATGACGGCTCACTCACAACCACACCAAACACACAAACACAAATGGCCTCACAGACGTGAACACAGACTCATTCTCACACACATTTGAGCTGCGATTAAAGTGTACAATTTGCACAGAAAACACAAACCGTCCTGCAGCTGAGCTAGTGCTCTGTCCATCAGGAACATTTAACATTATATTCGTTTGCCTCTTAAAACGCTTCGAAGGAAAGTGTTGTTCTCTATCTAGATTGATATAGACTGTAGTTAAACCCTACCACACTGTAATGAAAATATGAGTATAATATAATAATACAGTAATTTTGATTGGCTTTTAAAATACTGAGAATGTAAATCTATCGATCTATCTCAATGTGCAAATTAATGATTGACAGACAGAGAGCGCCACTGATTGGCTAGTTTTCTGAGGGGTAAAAAGCGCGGTCTATCCATCCATCCATCCATCCATCCATTTCGACGTGCAAAATGATTGAGTGTATTTGATTGGCTAGTTTTCTAGTAGTTCTTAGTTTTTTGAGGGGTTAAAAAGCGCTGTCTCTCTATCTATCTATCTATCTATCTATCTATCTATCTATCTATCTGTCTATCCATCCATCCATCCATCCATCCATCCACCTACCTACCTACCGACCCATCCATCCAACTATCTATCCATCCATCCATCTATCTGTTTCGACATGCAAAATGATTAATACATTTGATTGGCTAGTTTTCTGAGGGGTTAAAAAGCGCTGTCTATCTATCTATCTATCTATCTGTATATCCATCCATCCACCTACCTACCTACCCATCTATCCATCCAACTATGTATCTATCTATCTATCCATCCATCCATCTATCTGTTTCAACGTGCAAAATGATTAATGCATTTGATTGGCTAATTTTCTGAGGGGTTAAAAAGCGCTGTCTATCTATCTATCTATCTATCTATCTATCTATCTATCTATCTATCCATCCATCCATCCACCTACATACCTATCTATCTATCTATCCATCTATCTATCTATCCATCTATCTATCCGTTTTGACGTGCAAAATGATTGACAGAGCGCATTTGATTGGCTAGTTTTGTTAGGGGTTAAAAAGCGCTGGCCGTCTATCTGTCTATCTATCCATCCATCCATCCATCCGTTTCGACATGCGAAATGATTGACAGACAGACTGCATTTGATTGGCTAGTTTTCTGAGGAGTTAAAAAGTGCAGTGTATTTATCTATTAATGTGCAAATTAATGATTGACAGACAGAGAGCGCTTCTGATTGGCTAGTTTTCTGAGGAGTTAAAAAGCGCTGGCCGTCTATCTATCTATCTATCTATCTATCTATCCATCTCAATGTGCAAATTAATGATTGGCAGACAGAGAGCGCTTCTGATTGGCTAGTTTTCTGAGGGGTAAAAAAAGTGCGGTTAAACTATCTATCTATCTATCTATCTATCTATCTATCTGTTTCAACATGCAAAATGATTGACAGACAGAAAGCGTTTGATTGGCTAGTTTTCTGAGGGGTTAAAAAGCGCTGGCTGTCTATCTACCCATCCATCCATCCATCAATCTATCTATCTATCTGTTGACAGAGCGTTTGATTGGCTAGTTTTCTGAGGAGTTAAAAAGCGCTGGCCGTCTATCTATCTAACTATCTATCTATCTATCCATCTCAATGTGCAAATTAATGATTGGCAGACAGAGAGCGCTTCTGATTGGCTAGTTTTCTGAGGGGTAAAAAAGCGCGGTTAAACTATCTAACTATCTATCTATCTATCTGTTTCAACATGCAAAATGATTGACAGACAGAGAGCGTTTGATTGGCTAGTTTCTGAGGGGTTAAAAAGCGCTGGCTGTCTATCTACCCAACCATCCATCCATCCATCAATCAATCTATCTATCTATCTGTTGACAGACAGAGAGCGTTTGATTTGCTAGCTTTCTTAGGGGTTAAAAAGCACTGGCCGTCTATCTATCTATCTGTTCATCTATCTATCTATCTATTTCGACGTGCAAATTAATGATTGACAGACAGAGAGCGGTTTCGCTGGCTAGTTTACTGAGGGGAAAAAAGCGCGGGCTGCTCCACAGTTCATATAGGCTAGATGTTAACGGCTATCCTACGTCAGTGAGATTTTATTCAACTTCAAGCGTCCAAATACGTTTGGAGGTCGTTATTTGTCAAGCAGTTATCCAGCGTTGACGTCCCACCTCAAATCTTTCTCATTCATCTCTCCTTGCTTCTTTTCCTTCCCGCTCCCATCGGCAGAGGTCGCCTGACATTTCACATGAAGGAGTCGGTGTCAGCGAACCACACAAACACAAGTTCATGAAGCAGGAGATTTCTGTATTCTCTCAAAAGTTATACACAACGTATTTTTACCGTGTTGGAAATTTGGAAACGCGCCGTAAAAATAAACCGACGCTATTTTAGACGCCGCAGGATTGTGAGTAAAGCCTACTATATAATAATATAGCGAGTACTTTTGAAATACACTTCTTTTATTTGTTAAAAACATCATTTTAGTAAAAAAAAAAAGTACACATATTTTTGTTAAAAAAAGTATTTATTAAAAAAAAAATACATTTCACTTACAATTAATCTATTAACATGTTTTAAGCGCTTTTACAGTATTTCGCGGCGCTGAAATGTTTTTAAAGCGCAACACAAGCGCGTAAATAATCGCAAAGCATCACACCGCGCGCGTTTTCATATGGAACAGAAGAAATCCGTGAACGGATGTGAGGAGAGCATGAACAGAGGCTCAACCCCTTTCTCTTTCAGTCGTTCTGTTGCTTTTTGTTTGGGTTAACAATAGAGAGAGAGAGAGAGAGAGAGAGAGAGAGAGAGAGAGAGAGAGAGAGAGAGAGAGAGAGAGAGACGAGCGAACAGAAGCGCGAGCTGCTCTCCATGCCTTCAGTCTAGCGGAGCGGGCGATGGATGTGAGATTTTACCCTGCACCTCCTTCAAGCGTGGGCTCCTGTACATTACCCACCGACACCAGCCTCTCCTCTCTGGACTATTACCACTGCAACAAGGTAATTTACCCCACCATGCGTTGGCTTCTCCTTCTTCTTTACGCACGAGTTCAGTTTCTCGTTCTCAGATGGGAAATAACCTGCTTCATTCACTTCAGGACACTTTCATCTGTTGCAATATAACGCATTGTGTTAGTTAGTGTCGGCTGCATATGGTGAAGGTGTTAGTTTGGGTGCATATTGTCGGATCACGGCATCTCCGGACAGGGCATCCCAAACTTAGTTCGGGAATTGTGCACTTGCGCGAGCATCACTGTAACAGCTGGCAAATTCATGCAAAATTAGTTAAATGTGGCATTGCACATGAAAAGCAGCAAACTAAAGTCCTGAAGACTCTGGCAGCTTGTTTCCCGAGGGAAGATGGAGAGCTCCCGTCCGGCTCATCTTATTGAACATGAATTATAGGAGACATGTAGCGCTCTGTTCCTTCTGTGTTGGTTGTGTATTAGCTTCATAATTGCTTTGTTGATAGAACTGCATCCTTCTGTGACGTAGTTGCAATTGCACGTGTTAGAAGTCGCGAACAATTAATTAGTTAGGCGCGTTATTTATTTATTTCGGGGATCGCGGCTAATCTTTCTCTTTCAGTGGGATGTGTAGAAATGGAAAACGGTGCATTTCAGCAACAAGGACATTTGAGCCTATTTTAAACGGAATAATGCATGCATAAGTTTGATAGTTTTGCCAATAAGCGCGTGACTGGTCTAAATGTACCGTATAAGATTGGCTACTATACAGTGCTGACTGAAAACAGTAGTGCACTTGGATTCAGCGTCAGTAAAGGTTGACTAGATTAAGATTTTAACAGCGCACTTTACACCGGATTAGTTACCTGTCATAGCGTGAATTAAAGAAAATTGAGCCCTTGGTGCTTTGTGAGTTTATACGTTGGCTATAATATAGATTTGAGTTTTAGTTTATGATGCTTTCCCCGGTGGACTGTTTAATTGTGTTCATTGTTTTACTGGGAAGTTCTTATAAAAGTGTAGCCTTCTTGTAGTACGCTCGGGGAACGTCAAATTGTCGAATTCAGATTCTGTTTACATTTAATTCGGAATCAAAACGACGAATTTAAGCGCTGGCTTTAGTCACGCGTCAATCAAGCAATAGCATTAGCATATTCCGTGTTGGTAGCCGTTCTACCAAACCTTGTGACAATATTGGAGAATATTTGCTGTAAGTTTCTAATAAACAGGCTAAATATGGATTTGCACATTATAGTATACAGGAGCCAATCAGTTGTGAGGATTATTTAGCGGCTCGGCGCAATAACGTCTTTTTGTTTTGCCGCCACTATTTTTTTTTCTAATGTGGACAAGCCGTTAATTTCTTCGTAGTTATTATTATTATTATTATTTTAGAAAAACTCGATGTTAAATTGGTGTTTTGTAAAAAAAAAAATTGTATATGAATCACGTTGACGATATAATGGTAGAAACAGCTGCTTTTACCCATTATTATTATTTAATAAGCACTCTGTTTTAGAAGCATTGCAGTTTTTTTTTTTTGTTAAAGAGCTTTTAAATTCAGCCATCTTGACAGAGAGTAACTCATAATTTGCTGATGGGTGTTTATAGTAGGGTGTCACAGAGTTAAGCTTGTGGCTCTGAGCATATGGAAAAGATCAGCCGGCAAATGGAGAGCAAAGTAATCTAAGCCAACTCCATAGGTTGAAAAATGATCCTGTGCAAGTGGACATTATGAAACAAAATTTTAGGGGGAAAGCCTGCTCTCCCCACCACAATGGCCCTCTTTATGTGCTCCAGCTTTAATAATGCAATATTCTCCAACATTCTTGAGAGGCCCCAAATGAAGGTCACGTATGGAGGTCTTGCATTAATATGTAACGTTTGAGAGTTTGGGTGAAGTGGTTTACAGTGGTGCCGTATGAACCGGAAATGCTTCTGAAAAACTAGGCCATCCTTGATAAGTGACTATCATTTCCTGTCGCTAACACACAAACATGCTACATATGCTGCATTCCTGAACCACGCATGAGCTTTTTCGTACTTGTATGTGAAGTATGAAACATAATGGTAGAACAGCACTCGTACTGCATGCAAAACCGGAGTAGACTGGATGATTCCCATCAAGAGCTTTCAGCAATGGATATGCAGAATTTACAAGTGAATGAATCAAACTATTATTTAAATTTATTATTTTAAGTTATACTCAGTGTGTAGCCTTTGATATGAAAATCCCATTGGAGGAATCTGGATTTCAGTTGCCTAGCATTTGTGTTATCCAACATCTTTTATCAGTGGAATCGGATATATTGACATACATCGAGTCATTAAAGGTGCAACGAGTAATTATTTCCACTTTAAGGAAATGGAAAGTGTTTTTATTTGTCATAGTGGCTGCCATGATGAGTAAATAGCCAAATTCAGCTTACCTGATTGAAGTCACATTAATGTTTGCGAAATAAATGACTAATAAATTTGCTCTACCAGTGTACACAAGGGGGCGACAGAGTTCACTTTAAATGTGTGTGGACGTGTTATTTAACCAGCTAGCCAAAGACACTTTCAGAACGCAACAACACACGAAATTGTGCTTGTGTAGCTAAAAGCGTCGTTCACAATTTTGTGGCTAAAGGTGAAGGTGAAAGTAGGGCCTAAAATGAACTTTTTGCCACAACCGCCAATGGCCGGTGACTTAAGAAAATTTAAATATTTTTTACCAGCCATGAACTTGTTTTGCCAAAAACAAAGAGATATAACACCAAAATGTCAAAAAAAAAATAATAAAATCCAGGTACCGAGATTTAATAAAGTAATCAAATGCAAAATAACACTGTATAAATTAAACCGATTAATCCTTATTAAAGTTACAAAAGTTATTCAGAGAAGAGCAGTGAGTGATTTTTCTTTGTCTTTTGTTGTTCGATTAACATTAAATGACAGACGGCAGCAGGAATATTAGGCTGCTGTCGCTTTAAGAGCGGATGCACGGATCCAATATACTGATACACATTCATTAGTTTCTCAACTCATGTTCACTTAAGGCATAACTTACAATGTTTATATGCCAATACGGCATTCTCAAGCGTGAGACAACGTGAAAGAGAACTTAATTTGGTATTCGTGTGCCGTATAAGACAGATCTCAGATGTTTACGCACAGAAAAGTTCCATCACAGCGAGAAACGAAGGTCCCTTTCGCATTTTCTTGTGCTTGAATATTTCAGTTTGCAAGGCTTAAACTTTCGTTCACGTTCATGCTTTTATAATATTGCATTGATTTATAAAAATATTACTAACCAACTGTTGATTGACACCATTTCATACACTCGCCAACACCGATTTTAGGCCCCGAGTTAAAGATTTCCCTCTTTCGCAATGGGTTCAAGCTCGTAATTGACCAACGGAAAGCTGCTTTTTTGTGAGCTGTGCTTCATACGTCGCTAAACGATTGACAACAGACCATGGACATTTTTCCCCCGCCGATTTAAGACCAAAAACAGAACAAAAGTGTAAACTTCTGTTCATTTGTTTTTATGCCAATCTTATAGAGTTTTTAAGCATTTCAGAAGACCAAGTCCTCATGCATATAGTTCGCAGGCAGTTACACCTCAGAATAGGGAAGCAACTTTACAGCCATAACAACCAGGCAATCAATAATACATTAACCAATGTCATCATTTGCCCTGCAACAAACCTGCCAGATCCATACTTCCAAAGCAAACACGTCCACCGCCGCTCGTAACTGCTATGTTCGTATTTACTCAATTGGCCCTTGGTCCAATGGTGCACAATCCAGTTTTGAGATATTTAGCATGTAAAAGTGCAAGATTTTGAGCCCAACATTCTTTTACATGCTGAAGTTTCAGTTAAGCTGTGACTCATTCTCACTTTGAGTCGACTGACTTTCTATCTCTCGTTTTCATGAGTGGGTGTATTGTTTGTTAAGCATACGCTCTGTGAATTCCTCCTCTAAAGGCCATCTCTTCATAAATGCATGTTTCACCCAGAGAATATTTGTCGAATGCATTATGACTTGTGCATCGCCCCAGGCTCGTTCGCTGCGTTTAAAATTGAAGTTGGATAGGTTAAGAGAAGATGGACCACTTCCCCCTCTTCACCGGCGTTACTGTATTAATGCAGACAGAGATAGGCAGACCACAGTTAGAGACAACCCGACTACTTCTGACTCTTAGATCATCAAGTGTATTCATAGCACTCACTTGTGTTGTATGTCAAGAGTTTGATCTTCAGCATATCAGTTCTCAGACGTGAAATCCTGTACTTTCGTACACTGTTAAAAAATTTCCCGTTAAAAAACAGTAAAGAACTGGCAGCACGGTTGCCAGCAAGATACTGTAAAATAACCGTGTTTGGTTTAACTTTATAGAAGAACCGACTGATGTTGGATGAAACTCACCCTGTAATCAGGAATCTGTGTCAGGAATCCAACTTCAGTCATGATGTCACAGTTGGCGCTTTTGTCACTGAAACGAGCCAATTAAAAATAGTTACAGTTCCAATATCCATCATACCAGTTGCAAATGTAATATATTTTGCTTATGACAGCGAACAAAGCAAAAGGGAACTCACCTATTAACAGAAGATGGATGAAATGCTGCGTGCCGTCTTCGGTACTGAAAATACTGTAAAGTACTGTTTTATTTCCCTTGAGCAGTAAATACGGTAAAATGCTGTTATTTTTTGTCTACGTCATTTCACAAGAAAATAAAAACGGTAATGTGCTGCTTTTGAACAGAGCACAATTTTATTGTTGAAAATTTTCCGTAAATTAACAGTGTAATACAGTATTCATAGCACTCACTTGTGTTGTATGTCAAGAGTTTGATCTTCAGCATATCAGTTTTCAGACGTGAAATCCTGTACTTTCGTACACTGTTAAAAAAATTCCCGTTAAAAAACAGTAAAGAACTGGCAGCACGGTTGCCAGCAAGATACTGTAAAATAACGGTGTTTGGTTTAACTTTACAGAAGAACTGACTGATGTTGGATGAAACTCACCCTGTAATCAGGAATCCAACTTCAGTCATGATGTCACAGTTGGCGCTTTTGTCACTGAAACGAGCCAATTAAAAATAGTTACAGTTCCAATATCCATCATACCAGTTGCAAATGTAATATATTTTGCTTATGACAGCGAACAAAGCAAAAGGGAACTCACCTATTAACAGAAGATGGATGAAATCCCGCATGCCGTCTTCGGTACTGAAAATACTGTAAAGTACTGTTTTATTTCCTCCGAGCGGTAAATACGGTAAAATGCTGTTATATTTCATCTACGTCATTTCACAAAAAAATAAAAACGGTAATGTACTGCTTTTGAACAGAGCACAATTTTATTGTTGAAAATTTTCCGTAAATTAACAGCAATTTCTAACAGTGTAATGCATGTTTCTGGTTGTGAATC
>CM076074.1:32772500-32775000 GCA_038088235.1 Zacco platypus | reverse complement strand
TATTTTTATTTTATAATATATTATTTTATTTTATATTTATTTATTTTCATGAATGAAACGATCACTAGAAAAAAAAATAAAAAAAATGATCCAATCATTGAAGACGTTTCTCCGAACCGTTTTGGCTCTTTATAGGTCAGGGTGACGCACTGCCCATGTTCAAAACACGTATTGTAATATGACCTCGAAATGAACCGATGAAAAATAAGCCCAAACTGGAAGACATTAATTCAGATCCCCCGCAGGGCTTCGGGGCACTTTGATCAGAACCTGTCAGTGCTTGATGTGGGGCATGTGTTTCCTACCCGTCAGCGCCTCACAGAAACGGCGGTATGGGTCCATCCGCCACTCGAGACCCCCCTTCAGGATGTGGTGGGCCCGGCAGTAGCTGCACCCCCAAATGCACGCGCACAAATAGCGTGTCATTTTGGCTGCGTGAACGGGATGAGGGGGCGGCGGGTACGTATGCATGCATTATTTCTCAGCTGACCATAATTATCAGTCAGCGGTTTGCAGACCCAAAAAAGAGTCCCGCCGCCAGATGTTTCCACGCTAAGTTTATTGTTCGGCGTGGTTCAGAACGCTGGATTGTTGACGGACGGTTTTCAGAACGAGAACTCGTGCACGGACGCGCAGCATCGATCGATCGATCGATCGATCGCTCTTCCCGGCGACCGTTTTATATCTCGTCATAAAATGGCTGCTTGTGTAAGTTTGAAATAGGAAATATCTTTGTGGCAGCTGAACCTAAAACCAAACAGGATGGCATCGCAGAGTTCGCACAGTTTCTTTGTCACCCACGTGTGTGTGGTTTTCAGTTTGTCTCTTTTTGGTCAGGAAGTGTTTTAACCCCTGCTGCACATGTGCGCGCAGACAATTTGGATTTTTGATGCGTTAATTTTTGCTGTCGTTTCTTTCGGTCAGATGCATGTACAGTTCATTTCCTGCGTAAACCCCATCCGGATGTTGTTGACATCAGACGCCGGTTTGAGGCAGATCAGGCTGATTTTGTTTTCTTGTTTTATGACCTTTACCTGAACATTGTGTGCACAAGGGTGAAAATGCACCATAAATCATGACTGGTTTAGACTCGATTGCATGTTGAAAAGTGTTGCAGGTGGACATCAGTTGAAAAGGAAAGTGATTTTCTTTTTGAAATAACATGCACTACTAAACCATTCATATTCAGACATGCATTAAAAAGGTAAACAGGCCCATAAACAGCCTATTTTGTCGAGCGTTTCTCAATGACTAACTAGTGTTGTTTCTTTGGAGGTGTTCTGCTGTGGGGGATTTTAAAGGAAGTGTTACATAAATACAATGAAAGCACTCACTGATTATTTTTAGCGGACTGCGCTTCATTGTGGACCCGTCACCTCGCTCATCTGTGGCTTTTTACAGAGACCCGCAGAAGAAGTTTTAGTGAAAGCATTTGAGCTCATCTTACTGAAAGCGCTTCGTCCGGCTTGCAAGGCGCTGCTGGAAATGAGTTATGCAAGCACAAAGCGCTTCCTAAATCTGTAGCATTGATAATGAGGGTCTAATAAATGCGAACCGTGTGAGAAAATAACAATTGTAATGACGTGAAATCTTTGTTGTGAGGACGGGAAAGTCAAAACTAGTGCCGTTCGCTGACCGAACAAGAGCTTAACGTTAGAAAATGTAAGTCAAACGTGGAATAATTTGCACGGCTGAATCAGTCACAATAGAATGGATGTGTATAAATTTTTGCAGCTTGACAGTGTGACTCTCTCTGAGCATCAGCGAGGCAGAGCGCGGGGGGGCAGGGCTGCAGAAACACATTTCGTGGAAGTTTTTTTATGAGCTGTAAACGCAGGAAACTTTGACAAGGCCTGGAAGTTGCTGATATTGTTTGGGCTGTGATTATGTGGCGGTTTGACAGGACGACGGGCCCACCTGAGCGAGCTGAGGGGAAGCTAAAGCTAATCGCTAACTGGGAAAATACCACAGAACTTGCAAAATGAACTCAGCTGTGACCAACTACCTTTTCCCTGTGGGATTTGAGGCAGATCGTCGCCCCGCTAGTGTTTTTATAAGCGTCTTCCCATATTACATTCAGCCTCGGGACTTGGACAATCACACCAATCACATGCTAAGGTTAAACCCCCCCCCCCCAGAAAAGAAAAAGAAATAGTAGTTTAGTAATAAAGTCATTCCATTATAATACAAAAATGTATTTAATTTGTTTCCCTTTTGAGATTATTGTTTCTCATTACTCTCGATGGAGATTCACATCTACATTTGCATTATTGTAGTATTATATATATATATATATATATATATATTAGTTTTTTTAATGTAATTGTTATATAAATAATAATAATATATTTCAATTACTATAATAATTTTATAATATGTTTATAATATAAATAATCATTATTTTTAATTTAATATATATATATATATATATATATATATATAAATAATATATTTTAATTAATATAATAATTATAATATATGTGTGTATATATATATGTGT
>CM076074.1:32757500-32767500 GCA_038088235.1 Zacco platypus | reverse complement strand
TCACCATGTCCTTTTAGGGCCTCCATACTTACTTATATTTCAAATTTTTCATTTCTCATGAAATTAGAGAAACATCGCGTTCGCTCGCAAACAACTCAAAAGGTTTGTAAGTGAACGCAAAGTTTCTCAGTGGGACGCAAAAGCATTGAAATCTATTTTTTTTTCTCTAGTCTCATATATTTTTCCATCACCAAGTCCCTAGAGTGCCTCCGTACTTGCTTACATTTCACATTTTTAAATAATACAAATCAATAAATGAGTAAATAGTGAGTATATCGCTGAATTTGATGAGAAATATTTGAGTTCATGTTGAGTTCAATCTTGGCAAAAGCACTAAACTGAGCAGAATGTCAATGTTTTAACGTTCTCTCGAAAATGTTTTGCGTTCCCCTGAGAAACATCGCATTCGCTCGCAAACAACTCAAAAGGTTCGTAAGCGAACACAGTTTCTTCGGGGGGGAAGCAAAACATTTTCGATAGAACGCAAACGCATTGAAATCTATTTTTTTCCCTCCCATCTCACATTTTTTTCCATCACCATGTCCCTTTAGGGCCTCCATACTTATATGTCAAATATTTCATTTCTCATGAAATTAGAGAAATAACGTGTTCTCTCGAAAATGTCTTGCGTTCCCCCGAGAAACATCGCGTTCGCTCGCAAACCCTTTGAGTTGTTTGCGAGAGAACGCAAAGTTTCTCAGTGGGACGCAAAAGCATTGAAATCTATTTTTTTTCCTCCCGTCTCATATATTTTTCCATCACCATGTCCCTTTAGGGCCTCCGTACTTGCTTACATTTCACATTTTTAACTTCTCATGAATTTATAGAAATAATACAAGTCAATAAATGATAAAATTGTTGTCAGTACAATCGCTGAACTTGATGAGAAATATTTGAGTTCATGTTGAGCTCAATCTTGACAAAAGCACTAAACTGAGCAGAACAATGACTGTCGTCTCTGCGGCGCCGCTTTAGAGCCGAAATTGAAGTAATTTCATTATTTTGCTTTTTTTTTGTGCACGGTTATTTCTGCGAAGCTCTTTCGAAACAATCTGTTGGAAATAAATGCAACTTGAGACACTTTTGAGATATGAAATCTCATCCAAGCAGGAGATGCAAAAGAAAAAGTCTCCATTTGCTCTCATTCTAGGAGAAACGATGGAGCAGATTTGCTTTGTGATTCTCTCTCCCGTGAGCCGTACGGTCCGGGGCCGGTGGATTAGAGGAACGCCTGCCTCAGGATAAAGAGTAAACCCATGACTAGTAAACAGAGTCAGTGTGTGTTTGATTTGTAATCGTTTAGTAGTCCTAATTGGCCGCAGATCTGGAGGGACGCGTGTCGTGCGTGTTTTATTGCATCTGATGACATCTCACGCAAACACTAAACGGCAGGGCCGCTAGTTAGCGTCAGCCACTAGTTACTGTAAGTGCAGTCTCTGCTGGCGGCATGTTTGCAATTATTTGAAACCGCAGGGACTTGAAAAACCCCTACGAGTTTCGCTGCCATTTTACAGCGCAGCGTTTTCCTGAACCTCTGACCCGTGGTGAGAATGAGATAAACTGTTTGTTTTTCCAGACGCGGTTACGGCGGAGAGTAAACTTCAAATTATAAGTGCTGTTGCAGCTGGTCTCAACCGGGTCCTGCTCGTCAGGCGGCTTTTGGCAGCGTCTCTTAACGCTTTCATAATTAAGTTTTTAAAGACAGCTAATCAGCAAAGCCAGACGACGCTTCAGTTTGGACCAACCAGACGTGTGTTTTTTGATTCTCGCGACCAACTTTGTTTAAAAATATTTTCTTAATTATTTTTTGCAGGCATTCTTTTTGAAAGCTCCTAATTTGTTCGCCTGCTGTCGGTTGAGATTAGGAAACGGAGGGGGAGGCGTGAGACGCCGCGTAAAGTCACAGATTATCGAAACGGCTCCTGTTTTTCGGGTTATTTTTGCCCGACTAAGCTCGCGTGTGGAAATCGTCGCACCGGTCTGCGCGTCTCACAGACAGAGAGAGACGTATACAGTGTTTGTGTGTTAAATATACCTGCAGGGCGAAAGTGCAGCGGAATATTTGTATTGCGACGCTCCAGGTACGAGTGTTCAAATGAGTTTCGTGATGGCTTCACCTCCTCCTTCCTCTTGACATTTCAAAGGCACTCGCCGCTCGCCGCCGTAAGCCGGTCTTACTGTAATCTTTCTGTCCCTTTTTTTATCCACGCTATTGATATTGTGGTCGGGTTATAAACTCTTAATGAGGCTCTGCCTTTTCCCAGTGCCAGATTTTTGCTGGAAACTATGAAGCAAGCTTGCGGAAAAAAGTTTAAGCAAAAAAAAAAAAAAGTGTTTATTTATAGTGATGCTTTAAACCAACGTTTCCTACTGCAGTTTTGCTCGGTGACTCAGACTTTACAAGTGACGACCAGAACTGTTTATTGTACAAAAGTAAGCAAATATGAACTTAAACGATTAACATGATGAACGGGAAAATTCTGAATTATGTTTGGATGCAATAATGTGTGTGCAAAATGCATACTTTTACACACTTGCATTGCATTCAAGATATCGTTTCATCTGTTCCCTGGCATGTTTATCCTTGCATTTAATATAGTCTGGGGCTTTTTTTTTTTTTTTTTTTTTACCTTGCATAGTTTTGCATAATCTTGGACGCCAGTCAGCACCAAAATATATCGGATCAAGTGATTTATTCTGTTGTCCTAACTATGCATCATTTATATTTATGCATGTGGCAGATGCTTTTACCCAAAGCAACTTACATTGCATTCAGTTCATGCTTTCAATGGGAATCGAACCCATGACCTTGGCGTTGCTGGCGTCACGCTCTCAGTTTCGTCTACAGGAACGCATAATTATAAAGTTACATTCCAAAAAAAAGCTGGGTTGAAAATGGACAAACCCAGTGATTGGGTTGTTTTAACCCAGTGAATGGCTTGTTTTTAACCCAGCATTTGGGTTGTTTACCCCAGCAATTAGGTTGTTTTAACCCAGCGAATTGGTTGTTTTAACCCAGCGAATGGGTTGTTTTAACTTAATCAAAATGCTGGTTTAAAACAACCCATTTGCTGTTTACCCCAGCAATTAGGTTGTTTTAACCCAGCGAATGACATGTTTTAACCCTTTAAATGTTTACCCAGCCTGCTGGGTTGTTTTATTTAACTCAACTATTGTTTAAAAATGACTGTCTGGCTTTAATGAACCCAAAATAGGTTGGAAATTAAAAATAATTACTAGACACAACATAATTAAAAGGTGAACATTAATTAATACGCAATTTAATAAAATTATTACATGTTGATTTATTAAAACATTAATATTTCCAACATATTTGGGTTCATTTTAACCAAGCAACACAGTGATTTTTAAAGAACAGTTGAGTTAAATGAAACCATACCCAGCAGGTTTGGCAAACATTTAACCCGACCGTTGGGTTAAAACAACCCAGTTGCTGGGTTTGTCCATTTTCAACTCAACTTGGCTCGTTTTTAACCCAGCATCGTTTGTTATTATTCGCATTTAACATCTGAGGACCACCATTCGGCTGAATTCACGTTCTTATCAATTTCAGTCAGGGCTGAAAACTCATAACTCGGGCAAATATCATTTCTTTTGCCTGATTATTTTGCTAAAACGAGCGCTCCGGTGTGGCTCTCCGGGGTCATTTCATAGCATTAGTGCAAATGCCTCATCTTAACTTGAGAAAATCGTATGACAGACATGTGCAAATAAACACGGACCCTTTTTAGCGACGCGGAGGCCCTCCGTACCACCAGTGGATGGAAAGAGCCAAGTCAGGGAAAAACAGAGGCCTTGTTCTAAAAACAAGAACACGAGGGCCGTATCTCTGTTTTCAGATAGACCTCAGGAATTTTAAGAGGCCGGAGCGGCCCACTCGCTCCTGAGCTCTTCCTGAAGCGCTTCTGTGTCAAATACTGATGCTTTGTTTCTGTGACCCCCCTCGAGTCTGAGAGAACTTGGTTTGTTCCTTGCTTACTACATCATCTCATTAATATTCATAGGCATTATATGGCACGTATAGGTGCAATATCAGGGTTACACTTTATTTTAAGGTGTCTTTGTTACACTGTAATGATACATTTAAGTACTGAGTAATATTAAGTAACTACATCTACTTACTATAGCTTTAGGATTTGGTTTGGTTTAGGGTTAATTGCATGTATTTATGCAAAATTTATAGTTATTACTATAGTAACTACATGTAACAATGACACAAGCGTTATCAATATCAGCATATGGACAACTTTAGAAATGTGCAAATGTTTACAGATACAATATTGAATTCATTATACATTGATATAGGTTAAAGTCCCCCTGCTGTCAATAATTTTATCCTTTAAATCAACTTTGATAATGAAAATGTAAATGTTTTTTTTGTTACAACTGTATGCAATTTTATGTAAAAAAAATAAATAAAATATAAGATAAATTTTAGTTGAATTAAAAACATGTAAAATAGAGGGTTATGCATAAAAAATATGTATGTAAAAAAGTAAATAACACGTACGTTAAATTTAATTAGCATTAAAAAAACGTAAAATTTGTATGTAAATAATATATAGGATCAATTTAACTTGCATTTAAAAACATGCAAAAATTGCATATAAAATTTAATAATATATATCGGATCAATTTATCTTGCATTAATAATCATATCTAAATAATATATAGGTCTAAATTTAATTTCTTCATGCCTCAAAATAGCTTGAATGTTACTCAACACCGTTGCTTCATTTAGTAGCTCGTATTATCAGATCCACTCGCTCAACTGTAGTAAACAATACACAATCACAAGTGGTAATATTGGTTTGATTCAGCCATATATTTTTTAACCAGAAACTGATTCAGAAGAAGAAGAGAAAGTGGAGAAGAAAGTGGAGAAAAGCCCCGCCCTCTCGTTGACGGGATTGGTCACATGTTTGTGACGGAAGGAAACAGGGGCGGGGCTTTTGAGGCAACAGGTTCACTGCAGAAAATACTCAGTAATGGTGTTGACTGATGAATTTGCACATGGTTTTTCTTAAAGCATATTAAAAATAACAAATAGATTTTTTGCTACTTTACAAGCGTCTATTCAAATCATGCAAAGCATGCATACAAATCCCATCCATCTGAATACGAATGAGATCACATTGGTAATGTGGTTAATGTATATTAACATACAGTAAAACTAAAATTAGCATCGTTTCGGCTCTGTACACTTTTCTAAATATGACTTAATTTCACCTTGCCATGGCCTCAGATTGTTGGTCCAGAACGGCCGTAGTGGCGTGAGCTCACATCCTTCCACAAACACCGAGCGTGCAAATAGTGCTGCAGCTTTAAATGCTGCGAGATAAGGTGTCTCGTGCAGCTCGTGGTGAAATTAAAACGAGAGAAGAGCGAGAGCGAGAGGAAATCATTGAAGAAAAAAAAACATCTGCAAATGTAGCCGTGGAGTCTATTCTCTTCACACCAGCCGCAGTAATAGCTTTCCTGTGTACTTGTCCTGTCAAATCAGCTCAAGCTTTTTCACAACCATTTCAGCGCAAATTCACTCTCTGGCTGGCTGAATAAAATGCACTGAAAAGATGCGAAAAGATGCAAAATTATGCAGATTATAATCCTAGATTACCAAAACCTTTTGACTCAAGTGGGCATGCATGCATGTGCGTCAAATCAACTAGTTTCATGCATTTCCTGAGCAAAAGTCACTGCGTTTTGGGCGGTTGCTGTTAGATGAGCGATTTGAATGCTTGGACAAACAGTACAGCCGCCATGTTACATGATGTCCAACACTTTAAATACATGCAAAAGGCAGTCAATGTTTGCGTACAATAGACACAGTGATTCAAATGAGATGGCTGGCACTGATTTCCACACCATCTAGTGTTCCCATACCAGTGTATTGTGTGTAAAGCATTCGACAAGCACAGATAACCCGTCCCCGGGTGTCTGTTTTATGATGTTGCTTTCTGTTTTTGTATATGAAATCTTTTAGTGTGGAATGCCGTGGTAAATCAGGCATCAAAAGTGTCTGAAAAGCTGCCGTCTTTCACCCGGAGAACGACACTGTGTGGATGCTGTGTGCTTAAGCTTAGATGGAGAGAAAAAGAAGAAAGAGGCTGAGGGAGTACAGTGGATGTATGCCAGAGCCCAGAGGGCATGCGTGGGGTAGAGCTTTCATGTATCGCAAACACACACAAAGAACACATAATAATATCTGTGTTAAAGAGAGAGTTCACTCAGAAATCAAGGTTCTGTCATCGTTTGCTCGCCCTCATGTCGTTCCAAACCCGAATGACTTTCTCTTCGTCTGTAGAACGCGAAAGGAGATGTTTCGACGGGTGTTCACGCTGCCCTTGTGCAATGAAAGCTGGGAGGCGTTATAGCGGTTGATCATGTGACATGTGGGCTATACGTCTTCTTTATGAAGCTTTGTGAGAGAAAGACAAATTTAACTTGCGTTAAAAGTTATAAATTTAAGTTGCATTAAAATTTGTCTTAAGTTGCATGTAAAAAATGGTATGCAACTGTAAAAATTATATATATATATATAAGTTGCATTAAAATTTGTCTTAAATTGCATGTAAAAATTATATGTATATGTGTGAGTTGCATTAAAATTGTGTAAAATTGTGTATAATATATACGGAATTTTCGGTGCATTAAAATGTAAAAATTGTTAATAATATATAGGACAAAATATAAGTTGCATTAAAAATCGCAAAAAAATTGTTTGTAAAAATGTAAATATATAGAATCAGTTTAAGTTGCATTAAAAGTTGCATGTAAGAATTGTATGCAAAAATGTAAATAATATATAGGATAAATTTTAGTTGCATTAAGAACCGTGCAAAAATTGTATGTAAAAGTATAAAAAATATATAAGATAAATTTCAGTTGAATTAAAAAACATGTAAAAAGTTTTGTTATTGTGTATTAAAATGTAAGTAATATATAGGATCAATTTAACATGCATTAAAAATAATGAATAAAAATGAACAAATTTAAGCTGCTTTAAAAAATTGTTTATGTAAAAATCTAAATAATATATAAGAAATTTTAGTTGCATTAACATTTGTATGTAATTGTATGTAAATAATATATAGGATCAATTATCTTGCATTTAATCCATTTAATCCACAAATAATCCAAAATGTGTAAAAATACATATAAATAACATATAGGAGGAATTTATCTTGCATTAAAAATCATGTAAAATGTAAAAATTGTAAGTAATATATGGGATCAATTTAACTTGTATTAAAGATCATTTTTAACTTTAAAAACTATGTAAAAATGTAAATAATATACAGGATCAATTTAATTTTTATTAAAAATAACATAAAAATTGTGTAATTGTATGTAATATATAAGAAAAAGTTAAGTTGCATTAAAAATCATGAATTTGTTTCATAAACCCAAGAACCAATTACTCAAAGTTTGTTATTAGTAAGTGTGAATGAGATTAAGATGAGATTTTTCCAGTGACTCAGATCTTGTGGTCTGTTCCTCAGTCAGTGTCGTATGACTTCAGAAGACATCGAGCATGAGTCGTATGGACTGCTGTTATGATGTTTCTGTCTGAAAAAATATCACTGCCTTCTTACATAGTACTGTATGTAAAAGACCAACGTGAACATTGTGCTAAACGTCTCCTTTTGTGTTCCACAGAAGAATCTCGTACAGCTTTGAGTTCATAAAGCAGTGAAAAAGAGAGACAGTGGCATGAATGTGAGAATGGACAGATGGAGTGAGATAAGGACATGCAAAATGCAATAAAGTAAAAAAAGAAAAGCAGAGACAGCGGTCATGACGGAGCGGAGAGCAGATAGAGAGAATGTGGGATTAGAAGCATAACAGCTGGTGCTCAAAACCCTTCAAACAGCCACTGCGGTCATCATAAGCTCACATCTCCAGTAAATCACACTCAAACTCCACAGATTACTCCTGTGACCTTGATTTACAGACAATATCTGTATTCCCCTCATCATACATCTCATTAAGAGCATCTTTATGTGTCATTCATAGTCAGAAATGGACATGTTCATGGGGATGTGCATTAAAGTAAAACATGCCATTATAGTGTCGTTTCTGTGTAATGATCAGTAGAACCTGAGAAATGTGCCGCGTCGCTCACCGTTCAGCCGCTCCGTGATCATAATCGTGCTATATCTTTTACATTAACTCAATTCTTACAGTATTTTACTCTTATTTCGAGAAATTTACATTAAAAATCTGATTTTCTTGTTTTAAGGATGTTTAGATATTTTACATGAAACAGTTTATTTATGAATTATCATTAATCTTTTAAAATGAATGTATATATATATATATATATATATATATGTATATATATATATAGTATTTATATTATATATATATATATGTATATATATATATATATATATATATGTCTGTGTCTGTGTATATGCATTAATTATATATATATATATACACACACACATATACATACAGTACACACATGTATATTATGTAAACACAAACTTTTATTTTGAATATGATTAATCGCGATATATATATATGCATTTACAGTATATACATATGCATTTGCAGTATATATGTGTGTGTATATATATGCATTTACAGTATATATGTGTATATATATATATATATGCATTTACAGTATATATATGTATATATATATGCATTTTATATATATATATGAAAATTAGCCAGTGTTGGCTCAATCTTGTGCATTTTTCATATTATGTATTATTAATGTGTATTGAACTCAAAAACTTAAAAAAAAATACAAAAATGCGCATATATATATATGTATATATATATATATATATATATATATATATATATATATATATATGTATATATATATATATATATATATATATATATATATATAAAAAATGTATAATTTTTTTTCTTTTTCTTTTTCATTTTAGTAGTGAAAAAAAGGGTTAAAAAGACCTCTTTTGGTTAATATGTAATATGTATAATTAAATATGAAATAAAAATAGTGAGGATGTATTACCCATGAACTGTGGTAAATGAGGTACAACCAAGAAAAAACATGTCATGTCAGTGCAGAAAACAGTTGTGAACGCAAAGTTAAAGTATTAATGTGCTTTAACTCGGCGACGCTCGTTCTTCTCTGCGGGCGTCTCTTGTTCTTTCAAAGGCCTCGTGGTGGGAGGAAGAAAGCTCTGTGTAAAACCTGTCTAAATATGGCCGGTCTGCAGCGAGACATTTACAAGTCTGAGTGAAAGTCTAGCGTGTAGGGTAGACGCTGGTGGTGGTGAAATTAGTCTTAATAGAACGTCGACCTCTGCCCTCTTTCTTTCTGTTTCACTCACTGGGTTTTTTTTACTGTTGCTAAGATTAGCCTTTATTAAGACATACAACTGCTGCCACCTGTAGAGGCATTGGCTGGGTTTGGAACGGACTAAAGTAGTATCTGAAGCAGAGTTTCTGCAGTAGTATGCAAAATTATCCCATGACTGCATTATAGTGCATGTGATGCATGTCGCAAATAGCATGCATGTGTAAAATAAACGCAGTATTTTGCATTTTTATGCTATAATCTTTATCTTTGGAGGTTATTATGGAGATGTTAACATGCACAGTTGACATCACTTCCTCTTTGCATTGCATTCTGCGCATTTTAGGAAATGCATACAGAAAATGCATAAAGTATGCATACTAATTTCTGCAGACAAAGTGTGTTTGGACACATTGCACACTCAAATAAGGTTGTAGTATGCCAGTTTAACCTTCTGAGATGAGTTTCTTTCAGACGCACACACCGTAAGCGCTCAGTTGTTTATATCCAGAGGCCATGATATCATTTAGTATTACAGTATATCCAGAGGCAAATCCCGACTGCATGCATTCATGCATTCTGTGAACAGCAACTTCAGATCTGACTCGCACTACTGGGACTTTGCCTTGAATTTGCAGCAAAACTCAACAGCGCTGGCAGTCGTTACAAATGCTATGAGCTATTTTAGTAATC
>CM076074.1:32750000-32752500 GCA_038088235.1 Zacco platypus | reverse complement strand
ACGTACTGACAACCTGCACACACTAGTACCACGGTATTACCATAAGATGACATGGGAATAATCATGATCTTTGCAGCACTGTACTATAAAAGTACCATGGTAAATGCATGTGTTAATCAAAATGTCAACTACAAAAAAAGCCTATACTTCTTACTCGTGGTTTTATGGTCATTTACCATAGTAAATATTACCGTGTGTTAACCTAACAGAAAAGTACTGTTTGCTGTACCATGGTAATTCTTAGGTACTTGATATGGATATGGAAACACTGGATATGTTAATCAAAATGTCAATTACAAAAAAGTACCATGTTTTTGATCATTTTTTGCTGTGGTTTATATTAAAGTACCATGAAATAATCCCTATGATTGTTTATAATATTTACTATGATATTATGAACTTTTAAAATATTATAATAATTACTCAATTCAATTCGTTCATCGTGCTTTCCACATCGTTTCAAAGCTGCTTTACATAAAATATTATTATTTATATAGTACACTGAGGTATTTCCAAAAATCAGAGTACCACAATGTCCAAAATACTATAGTAGTAACATGGTACATGTCTGAAATACCATGGTATTTAAATACTCTTTGGTACTTTGGTGTGCATTTAACCTCACAAAAAAGTATTTTGGACGTGCACATTTACATCCAAAGTGACTTTGATTGTATTCAAGGTCCATATTTACATTTTATTTTATAATTTACATTTGATCACTTTTCACTGGGAATCGAACCAAAGTACCATAGTACTACTACAGTATAGTTTTTTGGAGAGGTACCATGGTACTACCAGGGTATTTTGGACGTGCATCACGGTATTACTATAATAGTGTCTTTTTTAGCATGGTACTACCAGGGTATTTTGGACGTGCATCACGGTATTACTATAATAGTGTCTTTTTTAGCATGGTACTACCAGGGTATTTTGGACGTGCACCATGGTATTACTATAATAGTGTCTTTTTTGCATGGTACTACCAGGGTATTTTGGACGTGCATCACGGTATTACTATAATAGTGTCTTTTTTAGCATGGTACTACCAGGGTATTTTGGACGTGCACCATGGTATTACTATAATAGTGTCTTTTTTGCATGGTACTACCAGGGTATTTTGGACGTGCATCACGGTATTACTATAATAGTGTCTTTTTTAGCATGGTACTACCAGGGTATTTTGGACGTGCACCATGGTATTACTATAATAGTGTCTTTTTTAGCATGGTACTACCAGGGTATTTTGGACGTGCACCATGGTATTACTATAATAGTGTCTTTTTTGCATGGTACTACCAGGGTATTTTGGACGTGCACCATGGTATTATTATAATAGTGTCTTTTTAGCATGGTACTACCAGGGTATTTTGGACGTGCACCATGGTATTACTATAATAGTGTCTTTTTAGCATGGTACTACCAGGGTATTTTGGATGTGCACCATGGTATTATTATAATAGTGTCTTTTTTAGCATGGTACTACCAGGGTATTTTGGACGTGCACCATGGTATTACTATAATAGTGTCTTTTTTAGCATGGTACTACCAGGGTATTTTGGACGTGCACCATGGTATTACTATAATAGTGTCTTTTTTAGCATGGTACTACCAGGGTATTTTGGACGTGCACCATGGTATTACTATAATAGTGTCTTTTTTAGCATGGTACTACCAGGGTATTTTGGACGTGCACCATGGTATTACTATAATAGTGTCTTTTTTGCATGGTACTACCAGGGTATTTTGGACGTGCACCATGGTATTATTATAATAGTGTCTTTTTAGCATGGTACTACCAGGGTATTTTGGTCGTGCACCATGGTATTACTATAATAGTGTCTTTTTTGCATGGTACTACCAGGGTATTTTGGTCGTGCACCATGGTATTACTATAATAGTGTATTTTTTAGCATGGTACTACCAGAGTATGTTGGACGTGCACCACGGTATTACTATAATAGTGTCTTTTTTAGCATGGTACTACCAGGGTATTTTGGACATGCACCACGGTATTACTATAATAGTGTATTTTTTAGCATGGTACTACCAGAGTATTTTGGACGTGCACCACGGTATTACTATAATAGTGTCTTTTTTAGCATGGTACTACCAGGGTATTTTGGACGTGCACCATGGTATTACTATAATAGTGTCTTTTTTAGCATGGTACTACCAGGGTATTTTGGACGTGCACCATGGTATTATTATAATAGTGTATTTTTTAGCATGGTACTACCAGGGTATTTTGGACGTGCACCATGGTGTGGCTAGTGTTTTTTGACATGGTAATACCAGGGTATTTTGAATATGCACTATGGCACTCTGATCACTTACTTTTTTGTGTAAGAGTTGCACACACACACACACACACACACACACAGCACGATAAATGCATGAAGATGAAAGCGTGCTCGTGTGTGTTTGTGTAGAGCTCAGATCTGTGGGAGCGAGTGCAGGTCTGTTTTCTGTTCCTCTCTGTTGTGTGTGTATGTAGCAG